>CAJNYU010000011.1:44631-163557 GCA_905331475.1 Rotaria socialis
CCCCCCAGATCATTACAAAGAAATTAATTGATTATTTTCCCTGTAACGGTCTGTGATGATTTCTGGAGACTCCATCGCTACATCATAATACAGACTGTAACAGAGAAGTTCCACAGACCATTACTGACCGTGGTACACGAATTCCAGAAAAGGAGTTTCATCGTGTGTCACATTTTAATCCCACAGGGATTGCGCTAACAGCTTTTTTTGCATACAATTTATTCATATTCTCATTTATTTTTTATTCAACATAATATTCATTATTTAAGACAATGATACATATACTTCTACTATTGTTGACATTCTGTACTTATAATATTGTAAGTTTTTGCGACAATATCATATTACAACACAAAACTAACTTGTTTTCTCTTTTTTTCGCGTTTTGTAGAATGCAACATCAAAACAGCCAGTTATACGTAACTTTACTATAATTGGTAATGATTTTATGAAAGATGGACAACCTTACCGAATTATAGCAGGAAGTATACACTATTGGCGTAGTTTACCCCAGGTAAACTAATAAAAATGGACACATCATAAAAGTTATTGTTGTCTATCAGACTATTTTTCACATGAGAAAATGCGATCTTTTAAAAGCTATATTTAGCTCTTCTCACATGTCTCTAGAAGCCGATATGGCTTAGGCTTAGGGAAGGTAGATCACTTTCATGGGCCGTCTTTTTTTGCTACTGCAAACATATTGATTTCAAACATGTTTAATCTCTGCGAAGGAACAGGTTATGCATCTAAAAACTTGTCATGTAACATAATCAGCCAATACTTATACTTACCAATTTTTCTGTGATTTTTAACATTTGCTACTACTTTCAACACATCTTTTGTATTTGTATGAACAGTTCGTATCATTCACCTCCAATATTTCGGAATGTGTTATGTATGAAAAAAACTATACAATTTAAATCGCATAAGATTTATTTAGGATTGGCAAAACCGACTTAGCTTAATTAAAAAACTCGGATGTAACACTATAACAACATATATATGGTGGGCATTACATGAACCTGAAGATGGCATGTTTGTATTCGATAAACCAGAACATGACTTTCTATTATTTATTCAATTAGCACATAGCTTAGATCTGTTAGTTATTGTCGGTATTGGACCATATATAACGGGCGACGTTGATTTTGGTGGATTTCCATATTGGATAACAAAGCAAAAACAAATTTCTATACGCCGCCCAAATCAAGTATATTATCAATTGATTGATCGTTATTTTGATCAATTAATTCCACGTTTAGTTCCATTACAATACCATTTAGGTGGAAATATAATTAATTTTCAAATCGAAGATGATTCTGATTTACCATTAATTAGTTTTGATGATAGTCATTTATATTATGGATATTTACGTGATGGTTTAATTAGGCGTGGTATTCAAACTTTAATAAATACTCTAGCCTGGCCTGATAGTCTATCATTAGAAAAAGCCATTATACCGAATACATGGACAGCATTAGAATATACAATTCATCATTCAACACCCGATGCATTAGCTACATTACGAAAGCATTTGCCAGATAATAATCCATTTATGGTTATGGAATATTATCCAGCGTGGATGGATTATGAAGGAAAACCGCATCAAACCATGGACAGTGAACAATTTTCCAATGGAGTTGATAAAATATTATCTTATAATGGTTCAATTAACTTTTATATGGTATTTGGCGGAACTAATTTTCAATTTACAAATGGTGGCGATTGGACACTTGTATATCATTCAATAACAACATCTTATGATTATGACACTATGATAACAGAATGTGGTGATGCGCATCAAACAAAATTTAAAGCTGTGCGTGATGTCATTGGAAAATATCTTCCATTAGAGCCAATGCCAACACCATTGCCATCGTCAAAAGGTTTGTATGGTACAATTCAGTTTGATTCTCAAGCTGAATTAATTCAAAATCTTCGTCCATTTGATGTTCTTTACAATAGTAACACACCAATTCAATTTGAATATCTTAATCAAAGTTATGGTTACATACTTTATTCTACACAATTGAGAAATTTTATTGACATCATTGAACCATTATTATTACCATGGATGCAAGATCGAGCTGTTGTCTCATTAGATGGAATTGTGCAAGGTTGTATTGGATGGAGTGAAAAAGATCCAATAACAATACTGAATTGACATCCTTTGAAAACAAATCCAAATCCACGATTAGATATTTTAGTAGAAAATAAAGGACGTTGTTGTGGTGATCTCTCTGGTTTTGATTGCAGTTTTAAAGGCATGAAAGATAAACCTCGTTTAGGGTTACAAGAATTAGTCAATTGGACAATAACAAAATTGACTATGGATGATAAATTGACTAAACAGGCAAGTACATTTAATTGGCAACCAATTGTATCAAATATTTCGACAGTATCACCATCATTCTACCGAAGTACATTTACGATCAATATGTCACAACCTTTGCATTCATTTCTTTGTACAGATAGTTGGGGACATGGTTTTATAATGATTAATTCATTTAATCTCGGTCGTTTTAGTGAAAAAGGTCCGCAACGTACAATGTATGTACCAGCACATATTTTGAAACAAGGTCTCAATGAAGTTTTGGTTTTTGAAAGTGATCGACAACAAACATCATTCGATATTCGAGAAAGAAATATGACATTTATGGATCATCAACTTTGAACAAATTACATTAGCTAGAATAGTAAGATACACTAATATTTTTTATACTATTTTAACATTGTTTCCTTTTTCTATAATGAATCATTTGAATATTCTGATCTATCAAATGTTAAGTCGACTATAATTCAGATATAAGTATAGGTGTTCAGACAGGTTACACAAATATCCACCTCAGCCCATACCCCACGCCTTCTCGTGGGATGCACTGATAGATACGATGATCGACCGTAAGGATTTTCCCTTTCCTATGAACAAGAAATATGAAAAAAGAATGGAGCAGATTGGATGGAATCATCTGTTTTAATAAGTCTATTTGCTTCTGCTTTCGTTAACGCCTTATGACGCACAAGATATTGAACCAATTTTTATCTAATGCAAATTGTCAGTTAAAAGTCAACGATTATTGATCAACTCTTGATATATTCTGATATTGTCCAGAAAGGGTTAGATCCTAGATCGATGTTCATATTTACTTTGACATCTTCGTATCTGTTTCACATCCTTCATAGATATACATATTGGTTAGAAAATCAAGAAAAACAAACCAGAGAACATAACTTACACACAGGCATTCATCAGAAAATATACAGAACCAAACTTCAAAAGAATAATATTATTTAAAAAAGCATATCCATCGCTGGAACTGTTTAAGAGTCATTCATTTCGGTACGTTTTCAGCACTAATTTCGTATAATGAAACAAAAGTTGTTTAGTTGCCACTCATAAATGATTTGTATAGTGCCTTGCATGACTAAAGTCAGATTCTAACCATAAGTATTTATAAGACTTCTCGTAGAAAATATAGGCAATGGCAATATGTTGCATTTCTAGAACAATCATTCCGTTTTAAGAAGTAAAAACAATACTATTTATTCAGACTTAAGTTTTTTTCCATTATCATTGTTTTCAAATGATGTAATTCATTGAATGATTAGTCTTATTTGTAGTTGCTTGCATTTTTTTAAATTGCTGGTGTCAGATAGCACAGCATTCATTCGTCATCTGTAATCTGATACACGAAAAAAGTATGTAGAAGACATTTTTTTTAGATAATACTATATAATTCTTCTTCGCTTTGATCATTAGACCATTTAAACTCAAGCGATGATGATTATTACACTTCTATTATTGATATTACCATTAATCAATTTAACAACAACTCAAATTCAAAATCCTATCCGATATCGATTAACTGCGACCGATAATTTAGCTCGGCAATATTATGTAATAGACAAAAATATTTATTGACTAAGTCGTAAAGGCTATTCACTTGATGACGATCCAACATCACCGAGTAACAGTCAAACTATATATGTTCGTAGTGAAAGTCGAACTAATTCATTTACTCTCACATAGTCACCTCCATTTATTGCAAATAGAGGTGCGTCATCGAATGGAATGGACTATTAGGGTGATCTTGTCAAGGGACATGGTGGGGAAAATAAAACATGATGAAATTATCATAAATAAAGATTGTGGTGGACCTTCTTTGACATGGTGAACTCATTATGACTCAGCTATTGGATTTATTATTGACCACCGTTTATACATCAGACAAGCAGATTCCACACCAATTAAAACTGTTTCGATATGACATGATCGTAACACAAGTCAATTAGTTGCAACGTTTGTAGTCAAATTTATTGATTGGAATTTACGTAAAATACCCAATTTGGAGTTTGAATTTCCAATTGATACTAAACAATGTTATTTTGTTCAATTTTTATTTTTCCTCTTAATATCATAAATAAGAATCGTCTCGATTTTTAATATTGATAAGAAATAAATAAATTTATAAAACAATACTACTAGTGTTTCTGTTTCCTTCGGTGGATTACTTTCTGTAGATCTACTAGATTTCATATGTCGTGAATGGCTTGTTTGTCTATTAGATGTTAGTATTTTAAATTACTTGCATAACCATTTAAAATTGGATAGGTCTGAATGACTCTTTGGTTGTAAGTTAATAAACCAACTCGATCTTTGTTACATGAAACACCGTCCATATATCTTCAGACTGGTCATTCGAATCAGAATTATGTTTTTCATGTTACCATGGTAATTAGACGCTTTTCTCAGAATGCGCAAAGCATATTTGAAAAACCGAGTTATAATTTTGTAGTTCATTCAATAAAGCTTCGAATAACTTATGAATGGAAAATCTATCTGCCAATAATAAAATCAGATAGACTTGTAAAATCTGATAAAGCTTTAGACATCTCCTCTAGAGCATAAACACTAATTCCAACGAGGTTCACCTGAACGCTGACTTTGTATGCAAAAGCTGAAACTTTTGCTGAAGCTTTTGGTAACAGTGCGAGTCTTTTTACGATGTGAGAGTTACCAAGTGTAAGTATTCACACAAAATTTCATCACAATCTGCTAGGTTGTTTTCGAGATACATTCGTAATACTGGACGAATTCATCGACATTTTGGCTTTTCCCTAAAACTGTAATAAAATACAACTGCTTCAATATTTTTTGAAGCGTTTTCCGCAAAACACCACGAAGTACTTGCTTCTGTCACATGTATGAGAATAGTCGAGATCAAAGATACTCGATTGAGCACTATAGCTCATGACTTAAGTGCAATGTGTCTTAAATTGTAAACCATTTGATGTGACGTTTAAGCATGATCGAAACGGATCATTCTTACTTATTAACCCCCCCCCCCCTCTACACACACACACACACCACTACCACGCTCCCTCTCTTTGTTGGCATATAGTGTTCCTAATGTGATCGATTGATACTTTATGTTAATATCACGACTATCATGCAATCTCATAGATTCAATTTCGTCTACATTGTCACAAGATATACGTTCAAAAGCTAGTAGCTGCACTTAGGATGATGATCCACTGTCTTGAGTCTGAGAAGAAATGCGTTGGTATTTGAAGAAATCTAGTAGTGACGTTGCTTATGTCTGAACGAACATTCATCTAGTTTGACATATGCACACTTGAAACACAACTCTAGGCCACGTAGCGGAAACCAGTAGCTAGATCGTTATATGTATCAACGTCTACTAGTATCATGTCAAAAGGACGACCGCCTTTCTTCTTGTCACGCCGAGCGTTTTCGTGGCAAAGAATCAAGTAGAGCGCGACGGCAACAATGACAGCCAGTGCATTGAAGGCCAAATTCAGTCCGAAACCTTTACTCCAATGTGGACTATCTGTGGAGGGAAAAATGAAGGCAGCGAGTATGGCAAAGCACTGACCGATCCCATTGAGCATTCCCAGCTCAACATCACGCTGGGACTCGTTGGCTGAGTTGTTTGAGACCCACGTGAGCATGAGTGGAACGGCAGCAAAGCTACCCATGACCAGAAGGAGGGTCGCAAAGTAGCGCACATTTTGATTGTCGACTACTGCCAAGAGAATTATCCATCCTGTGCACGAGATCATCATCACACCGGCGACAAATAGACCACGGCAACGAAACCTGTCGGAAAGAAACGATGTAATGATCATGAACACGGCTGCACAAGCATATGGTGGTACTGTGTAGAGTTGTGCATCAGCATTGCTATATCCGAGTGATACGATAATAGTTGGCAAAAACCCAGAGATGGAAGCTAGCGTCAAATTAACACCTAAATACATGACACCACACAAGTAGACCTTATAATCCGTAATCGCACGACGGAAGCCCGACCATCGGAATTTTCTGATGTGTACACCATTAGCTTGGCTACTCATGAGACGTGTAGTGGCCAGTACGCGCTCTTCTGAACTGAGATATTTACTGCTTTCAGGGTGGGTCGGCAAAAATAGAAAAATGAGCAGAGCAAGTACGAGCGTGGGCAGACCTTCGATGAGAAAGAGGATTCTCCACGTAGGTTTAATACTACTGTTTGTCGAATGTGAAACACCATACGCAATCAAACCACCGAACGCACCGGCTAGTGCACCACATCCAATAAACAAGGCATTGCGCATGGCGATCTCATCACGCTTGTACCAAATGGAGTAGTAGAAAGGTACCGTGGGACCAAAACCTGCTTCGCCAATGCCGATAAAGAGACTGCATACGACAATACCGGCAAAATTGAAAGCAGCCGCTTGGAGAGTGGAGGCAATGCCCCAAATGAGCGCAGCGATAGCCATCGCAGTGGAGGGTTTTAACACTTTCGCCATAATGTTACCGGGAACGTTGAAGACAATGTATGCTATGTAGAAACACGCAAGCGCGATGGAAAATTGTGTGTCCGAACTTCCCATAAGATCTGTTTGAATTCCTTGCAACTTGGCATTGCCCATATTACCTCGGTCGAGATAAGCAGACAAATAGAGAAATGTGGTCAAAGGGAGGATGACTGCATCGAGCTTGAGTTTTAAGTTACGCTCGGCTCTTTTGTAGTCGGTTGATGTTGTTGTAGAATATGGGATTTCATTTTTTGATTCTAGCGTTGACTGTGGTTGCAACACAGCAATCACCGGAGAATTTTCTTGTGTAGCTTGATTCGATCTCTGTAGATCGACAACAGAAGTCATGATTTCTGAAACGTATGTAGTTGTTTACTTTTAAGACCTCGAGCAGAGAACAGAAGAGGAGAAAGCTCATCAATGGCTTTTACTTACTCATAGAATCAGAGTAGTGCTTGTCACAGGTTTTTACAGAAATAGCTCGAAATTCATTCAAACACATATGCATCTGAGTCAAGTTTTATGGTTGATTGTGATTTTACGAACAATTCCTAAATCTGTCACCATAACATAGTTCTCGCTCAAGACTTTCTCAGCTTTATTGGATGCGTACTGTCTCACTTGCCCATTTCTCATCACAGCTGGCGACGAATCCTATCACAAGGCACTACATCAGTCAGAATGTTGCTAAAAACTCACTATATATCTTGTGGTAAAATATGTATTCTTGAGTAGAGTTCCCTTAGATGAATCAATAATATTTTTTATATATTCCCTTGAAAAAATAGTTAGATTCGGTATTTTCAATATATTTCTACAGTACCTAGAGATTTTGTAAAAAGTAATTATATATTCGGATATCACAGCAGTATTATGCTGCATGATTTATAATGATCATTGCTATCGTTATAACAGAATTGTATTAGAAATATTCATTTTTCAAAGTGAATTGAAGCAGAATTCAAAGACATAAATTAATTTCGATTTTTAACACTACAGATTATAGCAAAATATGTCTTATAAAAATATTAGTTATCTAGTGTTATAAAAATCGATAAAAAAGGCAACCTGAATAATGTAAATCGTTTTCATGATAAGCTACATCATGATTTAAACAATATCGACATTACTCATGTAGAAGAAAATTCTGCGCATAATAAGTTATTAAGCTGTTCTTCACGATAAATATTCAGATTTATCTAATTGATTGTTTCTGTGTGTTTGAATAATAATTAGTAGTCAAAATTTATATATACACATATTTTCTTCTATTAGTTTTTGGTTATTATTTTTATTCCCTTCATCTTGATTATTTCACTATTGAAATAAACATTCAACTTATGTTCAATATATAAAAGTTACAGTAACCTGTTCAGTTAATTTCCCTCGTTACTAGAACCAAATAAAAATGCATCCAACTCATTGATGATTGCATCAAGGAACTCGACATGGAGAATTCTCGAATCGAGGAGGGTGTGCACTACGTATATGACTCGAATAATTGCTCATACAACTCTTCAGCCCAACATGTGGTTACTAACTCGATTGTTCTGAACTATTTCCCGATGTACAATACATTCATCTTGAACCAGATGATGTTTAAGTGAGAATCATTCGACTATCGAAATGGAACTAAGCGTACTTGACTGTGAAATATTTGTTTTTATTCAACTATCAGTTAAAATTTTTTTCGTTCATGTGCGTCGACTACATTTTCAATTTATTTTCATCTTTACTCAGTATTAGCGAGAAAACACTTACCTCTCTCAAAAGATGTTCGCATAATATTTCAGAATGATAGTACTCAGCAAACTAGATAATTTTTCTATCACAGTCAATTTGAAAAACTGGCAACATTTTCCACGAGTCGCTAACCAGATACTTCATGCGAAGCAATTGTCACAGCTAATTTTTCTGAAGATCTTTCAAGAAACAAAATAGAACAGTTTCTAGAGCAATACTCTAGCCATGCATAGTTGGTGTCAAAAATGTTTTATCCGATAAGCAAGATAGAAGTTGTCGATCACAGAAGATATAGATGTCGAAAGTATCATTGATTTATCCCATTCAACTCTACATATCTTAAAATAGTTGTGGCATGTTGTTTACTCTAAATGATCTTATCATTGCATTCATATTGGACAGAAAATGTTGTTATGAATTACTGGGGAAAATGCAAGAAATCAAGATAGAATCAACCTGGATTGTTAGAAAAATCGGCAGGAATTGTTGACTACAAGGAAATCGCCGTTACGTAAAAAAACAACAAATGTTTCATCAATCGATAATGAATAGCCTATATAAATGTATTGTTGAATCTCTGAGATACATCTTGCAAACTAATATGCTTATAATTATTTCAGAATCACTTAAGCGATCAACATTGTTATATCAATCAGAAGAAAACTGGAAAAAGACACTGGTTTTTGATGTTTCATGAATATTTCTCAATTTATGTGTTCACTTCTACAAGTAGTGTCATAGTCATCGCTTGATCGTGAATAAGTAAATAGACCTACCTTTTATATTATAAAGCAGTAAACGATGCTAAGAGAGAGAAAGTAAAACCCTCGTGTGATGCTCTCCTGTGATTCTACTTGTTCTCTGTATGTGACTGTTGCTCTGTGTTTTCTAAACAAGTGCAACTATCGTTTTAATTGCTACACGACAAATGGTAGGTATGTAATGATGTTATTATGCTTCACAAATACACATCAAAATTTAATCAAGATCATAAGAAAAACTGATTGTCTTGAAACAGATTGACAGAGAGGGAAACAAATATTAGTGCGCAATGAAACCAACGGCGAACAGAAGTCCACCAATAGTCCTCTAAAAAGTTTCCATTGTGATTAATGTGTACACGTTCTAAAAATCTTCAGCTTTGTCCCCCTTCATTCTGAGCTTATGCTTGTATAAAATAAATGTGGAAACTTCGGATTTCATCCGAGAGTTATATGTGTACTGCAAAAAATGCATGGGACATATGAGCCATTCTATAATGTCTGAACACGAAAATTATCATGAGAAACTAGGCAATTTGATTTCTGGATGCAGTTTTTGTGCATTTTGAGACGCTTTTCAGTTTTCAGGCGATGTTTCGTTAGAAAGCTACGATTCAGTTCAAAACTAATATCAGATTTAGAATCAGCGTTAAAAACTGAGTCGATTTATATATGTTGTGGATAATTCTGAGAAAACAAAGTTTTTTTTTGAAAAATCCCTGTACCCCTCCTCAGAGATGGTCTGATCAAAAATGACATTTTTTTCGATAACTCAGCCACTTCTTGGCGAATCCTTCTCATCTTCGAACTCGACCTAGATATTGATGAGACAATTCTGTGCACAAAATTTCAGCTCAATCGAATGTAATTGTGAAGAGTTATCGAATAAACGGACGGACGGCCGGGCACACTGACCGATTCTATAATGTACTCTTTTTCTTTTGAGTACATAAAAGATGTCTCTCAAGTATGGCAGGAGATTTAATGGTCCTCATTCTCATGTATCTTTGCTCTCCCAAATATAATAAAAGACCAGAATGTTCTATGTCAATCAATGTTTAAAAGTTTGATTAATTTATATTTTTTTTAAACTTGCAATAAACTCTTCTTTATACTGGAGAAACCAGTTACGCTAATGAACATGGCTTTTGTATATAAAACAAAACATACTTGTCAATTCAAACAACAAAAAAATATACTCCCCATCCATAACTAGCTGATCCTCTTGCAATAACCACTAGTGATTCCGAACAATGTTTACAAGAAAGCTGGTTCATTTTCACATCCCCTACATGAGAGAGTGCGCAAAAAAACATTCGTAAAACTGACGAGGCTTCATCACTGCATGTTGTTATTGATAGATATGTTTTACGAGAAGACGTATAAATGAAAAAGTGGAAAAGGCGATTGCACTTGATAAGTAGAAGTGAAACCTGTTTATACAAGTAATGTAATTTCTTAATGTAAAGAAAGAGAGGCACGTTGTCAAAAAATGTTTTTTCATACTGTCGCTCTTGCTATAATGATGGGAGGCCAGTCAGATGATCGAGTAGCAAACAGAACGCCTTATGGAGTTGATTTCAAGCAAAAATTATTATGTTTCCTTTTTGACGATTGAACACGATCAATTAATATCTGAAGAAGTTTGCAGAAAATAAAAATATTCCTCTTTTGTATTGCGTTGTGTGAGTATGGATATGATTTTGTGATAAAGAGCAATTAAAAGTTAGCAAAACGAGTATCAACTTTTTTTTTATATAATCTTACCGAATACACGACATATGCATACTGACGGCTTCGAACAAAATGAATTATTTTGTTTTATCTATGTTCACAGGCGAGCAGAAACTGATATGGACATTATCAATTCTATTAGTGCAAAAACAAATATTTATATTGATAGAAAGAAACTTATTTATAGATAAATTTGAATAATGACATGAAATTTAATCTTAAACTCTAAAGATCACTCTAGTCTCAGTTCTGTTCATTCCTTGAGAAACTTTGAAAGTATCCTGTCAGGTTTGATTCAGGATTTTTTCAAGTTCCTGTTCGGTTATTTTTCTGAATTAATTTTGTAGGATCTTAGTAAGATTCACTAAAAAAACTTCTCTAGGAACTTAACATACATCATAAAGAGAATTTCATCCAAATTTCATCAGATTTCATCGAAGGTGATTCGGTTCTTTTCATAATCAAATAGGATGAATTAATAAATCTTAGCAAAAATTGAAAATTTTCTTGAAGTTTGAATAGAAGCTGTTTTGCGATTCAGACTATTGTAATGCGGTTTTTTCTTCATCTTTATCGGAAAATTGAAAATCGTTGAATGAGAATGCGAATTCAATTGAGTCCTTGTAAAACATTTTTCATTAAATAGATATTTTAAGGTAAGTGTAGAGAACATTAAAATGATATTGATTGTATTGGTCAAATACGAAAAGATTCAAGTCACATACGTACTTTAAGTTTTTGATCGAAAAAAACATATTACAACATCGCAGTCACCTGTTACTGAAAGACTAATAACCAGAGTTTTTCTATAGAATCTTTCTGTTTTTCTAACATACTCGCTATAGTTGCTATTAAAAGTATTATTTCAATAGTAATTTTGCATGATTTCTTCGATCATGCTCTACTCGGATGAAACAGTTGCTCAAATATTTTCAATGTAAAATAAAAGATGTTTCCTAACTGTTACATAAAAAGAATTTTTTTTTAAGTTTTTTTCACAAAAAAACTAAACGTCTCTTTTTTTACATGCAGTTGAAAATATTGGTTAAAAAATCAAACAGTCTTTACCATCGATTTCATACATTGCTTGTTGGTAATTCTTTTTGGTAATAACGGTTGTTCTTTTGTTCTTGACAGTGAACTGTTTGTTATTCTTTGGAAACATTTAGGTTATTTATTTTAAATAACGAACATATCCATAAAAGAACCTAATAAAAGCCTTGTTTAATTTTGTGAGTTCGAGCATAACGTTGCATTTCACGATCGACATGAGTTGAATCATTTTTACTATTCAGATAAGAAAGGTGTGGTCGTTTACAACTGTATATGAAGTCCATAATCGTCGGTCTGGGTATTGTTTTTCACGAAGTACCATTAAGAATTTATCTGTGGATAACCGACGCTGATTATATTCATCGACGAGTCGGTCACGACCGAGAATTAATAAATCACGAATTAGGATTTTTTTCCCAATAATATTTTTTTTTCAGTTCGTTTCTGTTCCATTAATGCTAAATGTTGCACTTCCCTTTTGCTAAATTTTGATTGATTTTTCTCGATTTGTGCTTAAATAAAATTGAACAAAGAGAAATAAGATGCTGATTTCAAAAGTCGAAAAAACTTACTCTTGCATCTTTAAACACACTTGAAATCATACAAAACCCACCTTGAGATGTGGGTGTGGTACTGCAGTTAATATGCGTCTCCTAACAGACGAGAGTGACAGTGTTCATAGTGACTAAAAGTGGATACCTATTAGCTCTTCACTAAAAATTCGATTCATGTTCACACCCATACACAACTGTATCGAACATAAATTTAGTGCGATAGAAAAATAGCAGTGTCTCTCCCATTTTATGAAAATTTTGGCGCCCTATTTTGATTATTCTTGCTTTTTAAGGAAGGTTGATAATCTTTTATTCATTTTTATATTCTCGTCCTACTTTATTAATATTTATTTATCCAACTTAATGTGCCGTTTCGTTGTGGTTTACAACTTCATCAGACATGATTCTATGTACAATTTTTAATTATAATTTAAGATCATACAATTAATGATCTACATTGTGTAAGCGATAAAACAGATGTAAATGGTGTGACAATTAGATTAGTTCGTTTTCTTTTTTCTTTCTTCTTTTGATCTTCTTTACATTTTGCTTAATAGTGATACGGAACAAGACGGTAGTAGTGTTGTTCTGGATTCACGATTCATTTCCCGATCACTATTAAACAAAATGTAAAGAAGATCAAAAGAAGAAAGAAAAAAGAAAACGAACTAGTCTAATTGTCACACCATTTACATCTGTTTTATCGCTTACACAATGTAGATCATTAATTGTATGATCTTAAATTATAATTAAAAATTGTACATAGAATCATGTCTGATAAAGTTGTAAACTACAACGAAATGTCATATTAAATTGAATAAATAAATATTAATAAAGTAGGAAGAGAATATAAAAATGAATAAAAAATATTCTGATTATTTCTCTGAATTATTCAAGTTTGTTGCATCGCAAATGAAATGCTAATTTCATGTGGCATTATAACCACTGAATGATGTCATTTTTGTTTTCGGATAAGGTATTATTTTTCTACTGCTAGCAAAATTTTAATTCATATAGCCAAAACAAGTGTATCAGCAGTGCATCATATTCGAAAATAAGTATGCGTCTGCTACTTCTTCTGTTGGTGATCTTGAGTACGTCACTGTTTGTACTATAGATATTTTGTTCTTAAGGATTTTTTTTCTTCAGAATTTTCACCAGCTACACTAGAGAATAATTCAACAAAATTTGTAGAAAATGCTTCACTGGATACTCTTAAATCGCGTGTGAAAATCTCAGAGCAGTTCCAAATACCACCAGGAACAATTATGGCTTTTGCAGGTGCCGTTACTCCAAATGGTTGGCTGAGAGCTGACGGATCAGGTGTACATCGCGAAAAATACCCAGATCTTTTTAACGTCATTGGTGATTTCTATGGTTCCAGAGATGATGCTGGTATATTCAATTTACCTGATCTTCGTGGCCGAGTACTTGTAGGTACCGGTAAAGGAATAGGTCTTACCCATCGTAAGTTAGGTAATGATTTTGGATCTGAACAGCATATCCTTACTCAAAGTGAGATGCCGACTCATGTCCATCCACTAGATGATCCTGGGCATAGCCACGATATGGGTAGCCCTACGCGAGGTCAAATTTGGGGTATTACTGTTGGGAGTCAGCAGGCTTGCTATGGAGTCACCAATGGTGGTGTGACAAATAATCCACCTACTCTGCAATCTCAAACAGGCATTAAGATGCGATCGGTAGGTGATGGAGCTCCACATAACAATATGCAGCCATCGATTGCTATGAACTATATAATAAAATATTAATCAGATGACAGTTATAGCTACAAAATATATACTATTATCTTTCATGATTTATTTCGAATAAATTCAAAGAATCAAGAATGAGGAGAAATATTAAGGTACGATGAAGTTAATCTCTTAAAGGTATTTGCTTCTTTCACGTTTCTAAAGAGCTGCTTCATCTAGAAATATAGAATATTTATCAAAAATACAATTCAAAGACCGATCGGTCTATCTTCTGACGAAGAAGGCAATTCAATATATAATGAGATATTAAAAGATTTTACTTTGATAAAAATGAATAATAGAGGAATACTGAATTTTATTTCTCGACGTTTTTCATGTTATTTATTGTAAATTTTTAGAAGTCAGATGTGTTCATCTTCTCCTTTGTCTCTCCATCCATGATGTAGTTGCTAACCATATTCTCTATAAACTAACACTTTCGTGACTGGAATCAATTGCTAAAATCCGACAATTGAGATTAGCAGATTTGTTTGCGCGCATTCACGTGTACACTCAAAATTCGATGCCGTAAGTAAAAACCAATGTTTCTTTTATCTTAAGCAAATAGTGATTTATTCGGTAGTATATTTCGTTATATAACGACGTTTTATTTTTATTACATACTCTTTTACATGAAATTAATGCAAATAAAAAACGATTCTGATCGCTTTTAATATGTCTGATATTATACAATTCGATTACAAAAAACATTGGACTGAAGAAGAAATTATTTTTGAAAAAGTTTGTAGTTGCTTCTTTTTTTAGTTTATTTATATTCTAAAATTTTATTCATGCTATATCTTTTCAAAGCCACGCAGCGGGGATAAATCGCTGGGATTCACTATCGTCGGAGGAATTGACGAACCTTTCCGTCATCGCCATTTCACATCAATCATTATCACAAATGTAAATGAGAAAAACCTTTCGCACAGAAACAAGCCTTTAGAGTAATTAAATTAACGTTTTGTTCACATGATTATCTGAATCATCTCTCTATTCATTCAGAGTATACGATGTAATATTAAGAATGAATAGTATCGATTTTACGAATATTAAGCATCAAAATGCTGTTCAAGCATTGAAAGAATCCGGTCCAATAGTTAAATTGGTGAGATATGCAATATGAATGTAGCAAATCTTTTATCACAAACTTACTTTTCTCTTCTATCACTTTGTCCAGCTGATACGTCGTCTGTCGCTATCGAATAGCGAAGAAATCGAACTAGAGCACAATGGAAAACTAGGCTTTACCATTGTAGGTGGCTTGGGCCAAGAATATTTTCAAGAGTAGACACTATTAAAATTTACATTTCTTTCCACTTAAAATATTTTGTAACTCTTTAACCATTGAAGTGATCATGGCATATTTATCACGAATATACTGAATTATCAAACAAAAAAGCAGCTAGATATAGGTGATCGATTATTACAAATTTCATCCATGGTAAGCTGATTGCATTTTTTGTATTTCCTTTAAAGGTATTTTATATGATTTCTTTAAAACTTCTTTCTAATTATTAGTTCAATACTTACGATTTGCGATTCGTTACACACGAAATGGCAAAACAATACATAGCCTTAGCTTGTAAAGAAAGTAAAACTATCAAGTTATATGTAGGTCACACAAGACCTAATGTTGGAACGCAAGTTTCAATGAATCTAATTCAGCTGGAAAAACACGGTTGGACGAAGTGTTCACCTTTTGTCTTTAATAGGCAAAATCAAAAGACAAATTTACATCAGAGGCGACAAGATCTTCTTGCCTCGAAATATGAAGGTAATATATGATGTGTACTTCTCACTTTGCACTTTACTTCTCATTCATTTTCCTTAAGATGCTACTGAAACAAAAGACTTCAATTCTTCAATGGTATCTTCTAAAAATCAAAGCACACAAGCTGACTATCATAATAGACTATACAGCACAATCGGAACCTCGACGGAAGAATTAATAGTGCCATTTGATTTTGAAGGTAAAAGCAAGCATTATATTTAATCAATTATGTCTGTATAAGAATTCAAGATTGTGAGAGATACGAGAGGCGTAACAAAGTCCATAAAAATCGTTTGTTAAATGATCAAAGCATTAAACTTACAAAAGTTCTATCTCCAATACAACAAGAACAACCAACGACTATCAGGTCAGTCTAAATTTGAGGGCGAGAAGTCTGCTCTAATCATAGTATTCTTTTTGTGTTGTTGTTGGTCGCAGAATAGAATATATATTTTTTTTAAATCTATTTTTAGGTCAACACTGTCAGCGACAACAACAGAATTGAAATCGAATCATGAAGCAAATACTGACATTGAACAATTAGAAACTACAATTCGACGTGAACATGTTAAAGTATGAAGTGTTTCACTGCAAGACTTAAAATTATCGTTATAAAAATCGATTTCTTTCATTTTGTTTAGTTGAATGGCACATCACAGGGGCCTTCTATTGATCAAAGGTCTATTCAACAACAGAAACTGAATCAGGCAGTGATACGTAAGCTACTTGATTATCAATTTTCTACTGTTTTTCGACAAGATTAGCCTTAAAGGATGAAAACTCTTATCTAAGTGATTCTTTTTGTATTAATTTGTTCTAGTCGAGGCTAAAGCAGAAAAACAAAGACGTCAAGAAAGTAAGGTGGCTCAAAAAGCACGCCTAGCGAGACAAGGAATAACGACGGATGGATACAGTGCATTGAGAGTAAGTTAAAATTCTTCAAACAACGATAAGTGAAATATTATATCTTGACTTATTTCATCTAGTGGCAATTTGATTGAAATAATGCATCGAGCAAGCTGCTGCAGCCTTCTAAAACTTTAATAAACAAAGCTCTTACAATCAAATTGTAACATTAAAATATATGAATTCTGCTAAACTGTATCGTTTTACATTTTAAAATCATTAATAATCATGAGCAATTCTTACTGATGAAGCTAAAAATCTTTTGTATCCTTTTTTGGCGGTCAAACATTTGTGAACCCAAAAGTTTTAGGTATCTTGCGGGTATAAATGTGGTAATAAAAAATTTTCAATGTGTCAAACTATGTTCACTTGTAAGTCTTTGAGTTCTATGCTCCAATAATGACTAAGCCAACCTATAAAAAGAAGCCTTAACCGTTACGAACATATGTATAATAAGCAACCACTGTTGAATACATTACGAATGGATTCTTTACTTAACGTCGTGATTTCTATTGCTGCTACCATCTTCGTCAACCATCTTTAATATTTTTTTATTGGTTTATAGTAGACGATCAAGATGATCTTTCACTTTGACTGTTCTCTGCAAGAATAAATGATTGTGCCAGTCTGTTATATTATCAGTTAACAACATACTGGGTTTCTTGTTGACGGTTACAGACTGTGTTTATTATCGAAAGAGCAAAAACGAGACCGTGCGCGTTCTCTTCAATGAGTCACTCTTTCAATAACTGATATTGCCAATGAAAGGAATACAAATGCCCGAAGTATCTTTGAAAAACCGTAATGCTTTTAAATACTTATTTTAGACAGATCATTCGCTCACGTGAAGACCAAAGTAAGCTGTGATTGTCAAGAAGAGATAGCTGTTCGAGAAGACCATCGTTTTCTCTCATTAAAAGAAATAAACTTTCATCTACCACTCACCGAAACTCCTAGATGTACTAAAATCATGTACCTCATTGCAATAGGTTTCACCATCTTTGGAGTTATGACGCCAGGGTGAGACTGCGGGTGTTGATGAGCGGATAGCCATTCTACATGGTACCCACACCCTCTTTTTTCTTTACATTGGATTGGATTACCAATTGGTTTCTAAGGTAAAATAACAGTATATTATGTGAACAAAATTTCACAGGAAAAACTCGTCCGAAAAAGTTACATCTCTTCTTCGTTCAGCTTAACGTTCAAATTTAATTGCAACAATGAAGAATAAAATGTTCTCTTCAAATAGTTTTAAACTAAGAATTCGAGTTGAACAGACGCTTTATCGTGAAGTGATAACCATGTATGTGTACACATTTCTTGCTGATTAACATACTGACAAAATTTCCATATCCATTCATGTTTTTCATTTGAATCATATTGTCGAATAAAATGTACAGTTAATTGTCGTTGAAAACGATTAAATTCTAATAACCATTGCTGACCATCACGTGTAAATAATGTTGTTTGTTGTTTATCGGATATAATTTTACCCCATAGAACAAATTTAAGTGCATTAAGAGAATCATTTTTTTCAACATCATACATTGGTATTAAAGAATTTTGTTCAATATAGATTGGTATACGATAAAGGCTACTAGTATCTTCATTAATGAACGTATGCGATTTATGCGCAATTGATGTATTAAAGTAATTAATCCATTGATTTGTTGAACTTTTAGGTAACCATAAACGTTGACTTTGACCAGGAATTGGATCTTGTAAAACTGGTACGACATATATATTTGGACCAAGAAAATAGGAATGACTTAATAATGCTTCAATATCATCACATGGTCGCATTAATGTACCATTGTGTCCAATTGCTACTTTTGTACCTTCACTATAAAGATAAGGTACAAGTTTATAATGTAAATTAACCCACGATCGATAGATATCAGTTGTTTCATTATCAAAATTCCATGGCAAATGTTCCCCACCACCACCATTTTCCATAAATGAACTCAATGCACCAATAGCTGTCCAACGAAGAAATAATTCTTTTGTACGACCTAATTTACCAGCTGTAGAATCAGTTCGATAGCCGCCGATATCCGAACCAAAACCAACATAACCGCGACGACCACTTTCAAGCATATAACGAAGAGCTGTTTTTAATCCATCATATGTACCATCTTCATCACCGACCCAACCGATAAAAACAATATCACGTGGGCTATAATCAACATAAACATCAACGGGGCGTGACATAACTAAAGCATCTGGGCCAACTAATTGACGTAAAACTTGAAATGTATCATTATAATAAGCTGTACGATAACGTTCCCATGTTACAAGAGGATCAAGTACTTCAATTATATATGGATCAGTACCATCAGCCTATAATTATAAAAAATAAAATATGAATCAACTTTTATATATTTTAGTGATCATAGAGTGCATTTGACTGGTTTTCTACTCGACATCGGAATTCAAACGATGGTTTCTGCTAGAAAATCTTGAAAAAAAACTCCACTTCGATATTTTTCAGTTTGAAAATCTTCTACAAAATACGCTATTTACATGCTGCTAACGACAGTGTTTTTTCAATAGTAACCCAATCGAACCGACCCAAATAAGATTGGCATTTTTCACGTTAGCGCGAAATATTCAGTGCCCATCTATGCAATAAAAATTTCAGAACTCACGGTCAGAAATATAAGTAAAATAGGAGATGAGTCTATTTTACTTAAATTTATTTTGATATCAAATATTATCGTACTTTAAATGCATGAATAGGTCCCACAGTATCGATAAGTTGTTTAATTAGACTATGCCACCAATTAACAGCTTCTACATTAAAATAATTTAATAAACGTCCTTGTCCAGACCACCATTTAATTGTTTTATTAAATAAATATCCATGTTCTTGTGCATATTGATAATTAGGCGAATCAATATTAATCATTGATGTCATCCATAAGACAATACGAATATTTTTTTCACGAAATCCATCGAGCATATTTCGTACTGTTGGGAATTTTTTTGGATCAAATACAAATGTACTAATATCTGTTGTCCAACCTGCATCTATATTAACAATACCAAATTGTATATTATGATTAATATAATCATTAAACATATTTTGTATATCTATTTGATTTGTATGTGAATCATGTAGCCATATCATATGATAATGAGCCCATTCTGCATATGGTAATGGTTCTGGTACAACAAAAACGAAAGGATAAAACAAAGAAATAATTAATAGTGCTAACATGATAATTTTAAAATGGAAAATCATATATGAAAATTTACAGTACTCTTTAAATGCAAACTACGATGAGAATAATCACACATGCTTCGCTTTTTTTTATTATCGTAAAGATCGTTGTTGTGTTTGGAGATAAACTTTGTGAAAAAAATCTACTTTCAACCGACTTCCATGGGGCTGTTTCTGTATGATCTAGGAAATTTTTGTTATAGTAACTCGATATATGGGATATAGATCAAAGACTGATCTAGCATTATATTTATCATTTTATTCAGCCGTGAAATCCAGGAATCTATTCCAAAAATTGTGTTTGTAAATAAAAACTTGGGAATATCGTTTTTTATATGACTTGTTTAGTTTCATGTCTGGCAGTTCGCTAACAGCATTTTTCTTATATTTAACTTCAGAATCTCTCGAAATCAAGAAAGTTTTTAATAGAATTAGCAAAAATGTCGTATACAATATCCACACCCGTAAACGATTTAAAACTAATATAAGTTTTCGTATATTCAAATGACTGAAATACATTAGCAGAGATGTCTTACATTAAAATATTAAATTCGTTATTTATAGTGATCGAATATTAGCATACTTCGATTGCCTGAATATAACTTTTCTTGTGAAATTTATTTATGTTCATTCATTTCGAACGTGCATACAGCGAGCGCTTCAATACTAATTTTCTATTCGTCGATTTATACATCTTTTGTGAATAGAGAGCAAACAAAGAAGAGGAACTGATCGATCGTTCGTTACAGTGAGCATTTCGACTGTATTTTAATCAAATGAGCTGATTTTTAAAAGCATTCTTATATCATCGACAAAGTTTCATTCGTAAGAAAATATTTATTGATATTTCTCTCTTTTAAATAAAGATTTTACTCAACCATCTATTTTCCATAGAGAAATAGAATCTGATTTCGTTAAAAAATAGAGTGGAAACTTTCAAATTATTTCTATCCGGTTCACCGATCAGTTCTATCATCTCGAATGGGTTAATTATTATTTTCTACTCATTCACTACGACTCGAGTTATACATCGTGCCAGAGAAATCATCTTCATCCTATTTTGATTACACTAGCTAATCTTTTTTTCGTTATAATCGAGAAGAATTTTGAGTATCTTTTTATGAGTAAAAAGTTGGATATATAATAGGATCCTGAAGAATTCGAATAACTACGATTACATTTTGATAGGGTGTGTCTATCAGAGGTGTCCACAGGACCAGTTTTATTGCCCTGTTCTGCTAATTAAGAAGAATTTTTTCATGTTTAAATTCAAGTTTAAGTAATCTTTGATATTTGAAAAATAGTTCAGCAAATAGATAAATGATCAGCAAATAATAAATTAGCCCTAATTGAAAAAGTGTATATGATGATATTGCATAATCACTGGTGATCCATCAGTAGATATACTTAACGAAGAGAGAATAGAAACTTCATTTTCATCACCAGGAGAGATAGATGAAATATCAGCACATGAATCTATCGACGATGATAGCGATACATAGTTTTATTGAAATAATAAGAACATGCGCAACTATTACAACAATTATATTTTAAATATATGTACACTAGATTATCACTATTATGATTCCTTTATTATTTTCTTTTCTTTTCTTACCAATTTGATTGGATCTCATGATCATCATACAAACACAAATATGACAATCTATTTACCATTTAATAACGCTATCTGAATTTTTTAGTTTCTTTCACGTTTTCGAGAAAAATAAATTTCTTTTTTTTTTCGAAGTAAAGCAGGTATGTGCAGAATTTTCAGGGCATGAAGATATAGCCCTTCACTGCCCTGCCTTTTTGCTCTGGTCGTCCTGCTCTGTGGCGATCTCTTCTTTTCCCCTTCGATTTCATTCTATCACGTTTGCAATCATTCCATTGTTCTTTTCATATCTGTTATATTTAAGCCAGTGCTAGCCTTGGAGAAAGGGGGTTCTGTTTTTCATTTTGCAAAAAGAAGAACATTGTATCGTTCCGAGTGATTCATTCTTCACTTTAATAAATCGTAACCACACTATTTAGTTAGTATGCACCGCAAGTAGATTGTACGAACAATAACATGTTCGCGAAAATCAACACATTTGACTTGTATATTTTTATGTATTTTGTTTTGTTAATTACAGAGAACGAACAGATTGTTTAATTTAAAAAAAGAAATAGTTCGATACTATTTTACATAGAAATCAAATGAAACAACAACATAGCGATACCGAGTTGTATGATGTCGAAAGGAAAACAATTCAAAGTAAATTCTAATTACTTTTGTTCTTACTATATTTTGTTACTGTTTTATTAGGGACAACAGTCGATACAAAAAGGTCAGTGATTGATATATATGTTTCCTTGTCGTTTTCTACTTTCTTTACTGTTGTTTATTATATAGATTGTTGTTTACTCGTTTTGAAGATCTTTCAAACGAACTTATCTATGAAATATTCGAGTTACTCGATGGTTATGATTTATTCGAAATTTTTTCAAATCTCAATTCACGATTTCAAAATCTTCTTACTCATCCAACACTTCGTATCAATATGAACCTATCATCCATGTCGGAATCGACTTTTCATCGTTTTCGTGCCTTTGGTATCTTGCCGAATAAGCATAGAATAAAGTCACTTCATTTATCGAGCCCTTTCGCTGTCGATCTCATTTTCTCACCTCCTCGATGCATTCCAAAATTTAGCCAATTGAAAACATTAATTCTTGACGATATTAATTCAAGATATCTTGACCAACTTCTTCACTTTTTAACTTTGTTGCCCTACCTTTCGTCGTTGATCCTTAGTCTTGCTGACCGTTTTCGAAATAAAATGATTCTCTATCCTCGAATTTTCCTCATACCAATGCTGAAATATTGCAAATTATCATATCAAGCTGGCAGTGGACGCATGCTATTACCAATCACCACCAATCAATGCAGTACTATCGAACATTCTAATCATCGATTGTTATTTTGAATCAACAGAAATCGCCGCTCTATTATCCTACACTCCTCGACTTCGTCATTTATCGTGTCGAAAACTAGCATACGACGCATATCAAACAATGGAAATGCCGATTGTTCCAAACAATTTAACAAAGGCTTCATTCGAGTTTTTTGGGCTTTTTAATTTTGACCAATTCGAACCGTTAATCAGAAAAAATTTTCGTCAACTTCACTGCTTACGTATTTCTATAAGTAAAAATGATAGATCCTATTTAGATGCTAAACAATGGGAAAGATTAATTTTAACGTCGATGGCCTACTTACGAATCTTTGATATTCAATATAAGGGCTGGGTGTATAAGGAGTCCAGTGGCAAGACTCAATTTTATGATCGGATCGATCAATTTAATTCTACATTTTGGTTTGACCGCCAATGGTTTTTTGCACATCAGTCTTATGAAAAAGAACATGCTATATCTGTTCTCTTCTATTCAATCCAACCGTATAGGTATGAAGAGATCAATCGGTTGAATACAAGATAATTGTTTTTTTTCTTTCTTTCAGAAGACAATCTTATATTTTATATAGTCATCCTGAAGAAAAAATATGTCCACATCGTCAACAGACTACCTTTGATACAGTTCGTCATCTTTATATCGATGAGGAACAATCAATTGCAAATTGTTTATTTCAATTTCCCAAGTGTACCAATCTCACTTTATTGAAAAGTTTCTGTAAAAACTGTGACTCAACCATTACTTCACTTCATCGTATTATTCCGTTGATGCAACTAACTAATCTGACAATTCGATGTCTAAATTTGTTCTTTGATACGATAATCGAAGTATTACATTCAACACCCAATATTCAAATATTAGAAGTTGATTCTGAATATCCACTCGAATTAAATCCTATATCAATAGAACAAACCGAAAAATTGCGCTTGATATCGAATGAAAACAAGATTCAAAGTTTGACAATTTCTCGTGGTTGCACATCAAAAGTAGCTGAGGTTTTTATCAATTTGTGCCGTCGTGTACAACGTATCGATATGAACATTTCAACTAATGAATTTGAATCTACTGTAAGAGTCCTATTGATGAAACATAACATTAATAGTCATCATTTACGCTTATTGATTCTTCGGTATCTTAGTGTAACATCGTTCAAAAAAATTGAACACATGGTGCATGCCGAGAAATTACTTGAAAACTGTTCAATAAAATTTGTCTACAATAGATTGTATTTGTGGTGGTAATATTTGTTTTAATAAATAAGCAACTTTTGCGATGTTGGCTACTAGCTATGGCAATATCTTTGTGCACGCGTATATGTGTGAGGGTGTGGATCTTTTCATAATGATCATCGAACCACACCCTTTCTGATTCTATATGTTTATTGCTATAGATTGAATTTTTATGAAATGATTCGAGGTAAATTTATTTAACTTTTGATGGAAACAGGAACCTATCATCACTTCGAAAAATGACAGAAAAAAACTAAGTGAAAACATACAAAAAAAGAAACTAAGCACCGAATAGTGCTCGATGATGTTGATAATATAATTGCAATCTTGGATTTGGCGTGTTTTGTGCCATATTTCCTACACAGAAAAAAATATGAAATAGTTCAGTATCAAAAAAGTACTCAAAATGATACTCTCAAAGAAGAATGCACGAATGATGAAGTAGAACATCAACGATTTATTCTCAATGAGTTATCACGAAAAAAGTCTATTGGGCACAGCATACCTTCGTTATTGGCCATACCGCTGTTCCAATGTTCTTTGCACTACGAGAACATGATGAATAGTTTCATCTGTATATTAAACGAGCATACGAAAAGTGAATCATGCAGAAAACTATTTTATTCAAAACTTTTCGTCATTTTAGAATAAAGATTTAGACTTTAGTGTATGATACATGAACACACGCCAAATGAATAGCTGCTACGAAGATTTCATTCCAATAATTTATTCTTTTCAGAGTGAATAATTCCAGCGGATATATATGACCGAAAATCACAAGCACAATGATTTATACCTACGAAGGTTTGATTCGAATATTTAGCTCATTTAAGTGTGAAGATTTGTAGTTGATTCCATGATCCATCAGCACACATGAAAAGGAATAATTCACACGAAGATTATATTTAAATATTTTTCTGATCGCATAGTAAAGATTTCGAGTTGACTAGATGATTCACGGACACAGTACATATGACTAATTCACAAGATGATTCCCTTGAAATACTTTTGTCATTTCCAAGCAAATGTTCGAACCTGGTTAAATAATCGGCAAACAGACGATAAATGAACAATTCAGAGCATGCTTCTATTCTTAAATTTGCTTTATTTCACCGCAAAGATTTCAGATTCGTCGCGTTATATAAAAACGCACGCGAAACGAATTATTCACACCATGGTCACATTCGACTAATGTGCTCATTTCATATCGAAGATTTACCGTTGGTTGGGTTATCAGCAAACACACGACAAATAGATACTGTTTAGTAAGATGCTATCCAAATATTTTGCTACTCTCGAAGTGAACACTTGAAGCCGACAACAGAGTCACCGAAGTGACAACAAAGGGATCACTCTCAAAAAGACTCTATTCAAACATCTTCTTCATTTTAAAGCAAAGATTTAACACATAACTACACGATCGATCAACGAATGAGAAGTGAATTGATCATATCACTATGCTATTGGAATATTTTTCTTTGTTGAATCAACGATTTGGACTTCATTTTCTGATGCATTAACATCTGAGAAGTGAATAATTCGTATCAAGATGACTTTATTAAAAGATTTTGTTCATTTTACAGCACCGATTTCGAGTAGGTTAGATGTCCTAAGAACATATGACAAGGGAACAGTTTGAACAAGGTTTCGATTCAAATACTTTTCTGTATTTGACACACAAACGACCTACTAACTACACGATCTACGAACAAAAAAGAAATGAAAAAGCTACAGCAACATTTTATTCAGATAATCTGCGCACTTCGAAGCAAAAATTTGAACTTTTTAAAATAATCGACGAAGCCACGACAAATAGATGATTCATAATACGATTCGATTCAAATATTTCTCTCTTTTCGGAACCCCCATTTCGAGTTAGTTCCATAATCGGCCAACGCAAGACCAACTAATAATTCACATCAAGACTATATTCCAATATTTTTCTCATTTCAGAGCAAAAATTTCGAGTTGATTAAATGATTCATGAGCGCACTATAAATGAATCATTGAAAAGAAGGTTCTATTCAATTATTCTACTTATGTCGAAGCGGAAAATGATCAGTCGATAATAAGATCCGTAAACACACGATCAACGGATAGATGCTAAAATGATCCTTTTCAAAAATGTTGTTCATTTTGTAGTAAAAATGAAGAATTGATAAACTGATCACGGACGATGTTAGAAATGAATAATTCATAACACGACGCAATTCAAATACTCTCCTTATTTACATGTACACCTTTTAAAACACGTGACATGATTGAAGAGTACAGGTCAAAAAGATAATTCATACGAAGATTCGATTCAAATAAGTTGCTAATTTCGTAGCAAACCTTTCCAAATGCTTACATCATTGTCAAACACACGACAAGTAAATGCTCCATAGCATGATTCTACTCAAATATTCTGTCCATTTCGAAACAAAGATTAAAAGTTGATTAGATAATTAGCCAACACACGACCAATGCATGATTCATAACACGATTCTATTCAAAAATTTCACTAGTATCTGTGGAAAGATTTCGACTCAATTAAATGATACGTGACCACGTGAGAAATAAATCATTTATAGGATGCTATTATTCAAATATATTACCTATTTCCGGGTGCACATTTAAATTTGATTACATGACTGACTAATGTAGTAGCAACGAATAATTCATATCAAGACTATATTCAAATAATTTTCGAATTTCCAAACAAATATTAAGACTTTATTACTTGATCAATTAGCACATTGCGTACAGATAGATCATAACATGATTTTATTCAAATAGTTCCCTCGTTTCAGAGCACACGTTTCGAGTTGATTTCGTAATTAACTCATACGGCACCAACGAATAATTAATATAAAGATTTTATTCAAGTATTTTTTTCATTTCATATCATAGCTTTGAATATCATGCTGTGGTTCGTCAGTCTACGATCAATAAATAATTCATAGAAAGATGCAATTCAAGTATCTTCTTCATATCAACATAAACAGCTGTAATATATTACATTTAACCCGAGCACACCAACAATGAATAAGTTCAACTAAGATTCTACTCCAATAGTGTGCTGGTTTCGACGCAAAGGTTTAGAATTGTTTAGATGACTGACGAACACAAGATAAACCAATAATTCAAAGCATGATTCTATTCAAACGTTGTGGTTATCTCGGATCAAATATTTCGAGTCAATCAGATGATCCTCGAACATATTAAAAATGAAAAATTCATAGCAACACTCGAGTCAAATATTTGTGCCATCTCGCGAAAAAAATTCGTGATGATTAGATGATCGGCAAACGCATGAAACCTGAAACATTCGTAGCATGATTCGATTCAAATATTTTGCTCCTATTCAAGTACATCTTTGAAGTTTACTCTATGATCGATGACCAGCTGATAAAAGATTAATTTTAACAAACCTCCTATTCAAACACTTTATCTAATGTCAACAAAACATTTCGCGTCAATAACATGACTGATGAACGAATAAAAAATGAATAATTTATAGCAGTACTGTATTCAGATGTTTCCCTCATTGCCGATCAAAGATTAGCAAGCGATTACATGCGTAACGACCACAGGTTAAATGAGTATTCCATAAGCCAATTCGATTCAAATATTCTGTTCGTTGTGATTGAGCGCTTTGCAACTGATTACACGATCAATAGAAATAAAACCAATGAACAGTTCAATTCAAGATAAGGTTAAATTCAAGTATTTTCTGAACGTCGAGCAGAACAGCTGGAATTGATTGCAAGATATGCGAGTAAATGAAAACGAATAGTTTGTATTAAGATTTCATTCGAACCATTTTATCATTTGGGAGCAACGATTTTTACTTTATTCCATGATCGATGAACACAGGAGAAATTGAATAATTTCCAATGCAATTCGAGTCAACTACTCTGCTCATTGTGAATGAGAGAGTTGAAGTTGAAGATATGATCGACAAAAATAGGACTTGTTAACAGTTCAATCCAATGTACGATTTCATTCAAATATTTTCCTAATGTCTGGCCGAGCAGTTGGAATTGATTACATGACTTGCGAGCAAATGAGAATGAATAACTCCTACTAAGATTCCGTTCAAAGCTATTCCCCTTGTCGAAACAAAGATTTGAAGTTCCATAGTCGATTCGAGCGTGTGAGGAAAAATGTATAATCTGGAGTAGAGTCCTGTTGAAATTTTGTTCTGATTTAGGAACAAAGCTTTGGATTTCATTACATGAACGAGGAACACAGGCCGACTGAATAATTCGGATAAATATTTTATTTAAATGTGTTGTTCATTTCGGGCAAAGATCTGCCGCTAATCACATGATCGATGAACACACGGAAAATGAATAGTTTTAACAAAGTTATTGTTGAAGTAAGTTGCGCATTTCATAGCATGTATGTGGGTCTCAATCGATGATTGACTCACACACGGGAAACGAAACATTCGAAACACATTCCTATTTGAATATTTTTCTTGATCTAGAGTAATAACGCCGAGTTTATTACAACATCCAACAAGACCCAATAGATGAGTAATTCGTATGAAGATTCTATTCAGATAGTTTGTTCGCTTCGATGTGAAGATTTGCTGATAATTACATGATCGTCGCACACTAAAAAAATGAATACTTCTCAATAAGATTCTATTCGAAAGCTTTTCCTCATTTATACGGATCGATGAGCATTTGTTACATCATCTACGAACACATCATCATTAAATAATTCGTATGAAGATTTTATTGAAATATTTTGCTCATTGCTAAGCGATTCTTTGGAACTGATTGCACAAACATGGAACATACGGCAAAGGAATATTTCTCAGTAGGATTCTATTCATATATTTTATTCCGTTCAGACGATACTATCGAAGTTGACCGAATCATTCATCGACGCATGATAGCAGAAAGACATGTAGTGCAATTTTGTTCAAACGATATTCTCATGACGGTCAAAGGATTTCCGATTGATAATTTTAACCGACGAACACACAACAAATGAACATTGATTCGCGATCGTATTCAAGAGTATTCTTCATACCGAAGGAAAGATTTATACTCGAGTATATCATCAACACCGACACAATGAGTACATAGTTTATATTACGATTCTATTCAAATATTTTACTTCTTTTGAAGAACAGATCTATAGTTGATTTCATGTTCAACGAACATTCAAGAAATGAAAAATGCATACGAATATTTTCTCTTCAAATATTTTTCTCTTTTCTAAACAAAGATTTAGGTCAACTACATGAGCGACGAATATAGAGAAAAATGAAAAATTGGAGAAAGACAGCTATTCCAATATTTTGCTCCTATGCGAAGAAAGATTTCGTAGTCATTTCATGATGGACGTACACTCGGCAAATGAAGAATTCATATCATGATTGGATTTAACTATTGCGCTCCTTTCCGAAAAAAATATTCATAGTTGGTTACATAGTCAACAAGCATAGGGCAAATGAATCATTCATATCACAGCCCTATTCAGATACGTAGTTACGTGGCGCAGAGAAGAGTTCGACTTTATTAGATGGTGAGTGAGCGCACAAGGGACGAAAGTGTCCTATTAAGATTCTATTCGAAGCTTATACTCATTTGGATGGAATGATTCGAAGCTGATTCCATGATTCACGATCACGCAACCAATGAAAACCTCATAAAATGATTCTATTCAAAGATTTGGTTACTTGGGTAGTAAAGATTTTGTGTTGATTACACGATGAACGAACACATGACAAATGGAGAATTTGAATAAAGCTGCTAATCAAAAATGTTGCTCATTTCTAAGCACAGATTTGCAGTTGATTGCATGACGGAAAAAACACCAGAAATGAATAACGCATAGAACGCTTTCATTCAAATACTGTGTTGGTCCTGCAATTAAGATTTGCAGTTTATTATATCAAACACGGTACGAGAAAAATAAATAATTGAGACGAAGACTTTATACAAACATCGTTGTGATTTAAAAACAAAGATTTATAGTTGATTAGATGATTGTGGTACAGAAGGAGAATGAATTATTCTCATAAAAATTCAGTTCGAACATATTGTGCATGTCAGAGAACATGTTTACAACTGGCTTCATCATCGATGAAGTGAGTAGAAATGAATAATTTCTATGAATAATCTATTCAAATGTTGCACGTATTTCAAAGCAAAAATTTGAACTTGATTAAATGATAGATGAACACTAGAAAAATGCATAAGTGTTAATATGATCCTGCTAAAATATTTCGGTCATTCTGAAGATTAGATTTCGTGTAAATCAGATCATGCGCGAACACACAAAACATGAAAAATTTAGAGTAAAATTCGATTAAAATATTTTGATCGTTTCGGAACGCAGATTTGAACTTGATTAGATAAGCATGGATTACATCCCTGATGACAAACTGGCAGCAGGATTTCATTCTAATAATGTATTCATTTCCGGCCGAAGAGTTGAAGTTCATTATATAATAAAGAAAACATCACGAAAGAAATGTTCATAGTAAGATTCTATTCCACTACTTTTTTTAGTTGAAGGAATAGATTTCTAGTTGATTACGCGTTTCATGTAAAAACCGTAAAATGAATAGTTCACAGCACACAGGTATTCAAATTTTTCGTCTATTGCGAAACAAACATCTGTGTTAGTTTGTCAGATGGAGGAACGCACAGAAAACTAATGGTTGAAACAAAGGTACTTTTCAAATTTTTCGCTGAAATTCCACTACTGATTTGCAGTAGACTCAGTGAGGGTGGAATACACGATAAGCGTATCATTCATATCAGGATCAGGATTCTATTTGAATAGTTCATTCAGTACGCTCACATATTTTCGGCTAACTATTTCAACGGCGAACACAAGAAAAATGAATACTTCGAATTAAGATTCTATTCAAATTTTGTACTAATATCGTAGCAAAGATTTGAAGAATATTACATGATCAACGAATATACAAGACAAATATGATCGTTAGTAGTTTGTTGTTGAAGTTTTGCGCTGATTTCAGAGCACTACTTTGCAATGAGTGAGCAGCTCGATGAAAACAAGAAAAATGAATAACTTATATAACGATTCTGTTCAAATATTTTGCTCATCTAAAAGAAAAGATTTCGAATTAATTACACAGTCCAAGGACACACGACAAATGAATAGTTTAAACAATGGTCCCATTCCATTTTCTTGATAAGTTTTCAGTAAAGATTTTAATGTGACTTCATGATCGATGATCACATCACAAATGAATAATGATTAGCAGAATTCTATAAAAATATGTTGCTGTTTTGCTACGAAATACGTGGAATTGATCATATCATACCGAAACACAAGATGCATGAAACGTTCATATGATAGCGTCATTGAAATATCTTACTAATTTCCGAACACAGAGTTGAAGTTCATATTATGATACTTGAACACGCGACAAATGTATAATTTTCAATAAGATGTTATATTCAAACATTGTGCTCATTTTGAAGCAATGATTCTTATTGTATTAGGCGACGGATCAACGCATCGAAATTGATTGTTTTATACGAAGATTCTATTCGAATGTTGCGCGCATTTCGCATCAGAGAATTGTAATTGAATTCGTGATCGATAAACATACGCAAAAATGAATAAATCTGACTAGGGTTGTCTTCAAATTTTTTCTCATTTTGAACACAAAGATTTCGAAGTGAAAACATGATCGACAACACGTGAAAAATGATTAAATTATAGTACAATTCTATCGAAATATTTTCTGCGTCTCACAGAAAAGATTTGGAGTTCGTTATATGTTGATCGAATACGCACTGCATGAATAACTGGTATTAAGATTCTATTCAAACACGATGCGTAATTTGAAAGACAGCTTCAGAGTTGACACCATGATCAAGCAACACACAGAAAAATAATAGCTTAGACGATGGCTGTTGTCAAATATTTTGGTCACTTGTGACAAAGGATTTGTAGTTCATAAAAAACCCAACCAACATATGATAGGATAATATTTCAAACAAAGTTGCTGTTCCAATACGTTGTTCATTTCGAAGGCGTGATTTGAAGTTGATTTCGTGATCGAAGCACAGATGATAGATGCTTGATCCAAACCAAAATTGTAGTCAACTATTTAATAAATTTCGGAGCCAATATTTCAAGTAAGTTATATGATAGACTGGCACACGAATAATGAATAATTGATAGTATGATTCAATTCGAATATTTGACTATGTTCATGGTAACGAGTTGCAATTTCTCGAATGAACGACGAACACACGATAAACGACTGATTGATAGTAAGAGTCTGTCTAAATATTTCGCTCATCTTCAAGAAAAGATTTGAAGTTGATTAACAGGTCAATGAATACAAGAAAAATGTAAAATTCATATTAAGATAATATTCACAGATTTTCATCGTTTCACGGCAATCTTTATAATTAACTACTGGATAGACGATCACAGAAAAACTGAACAAGGTAAACAAAGAAAATTTCATTCACATATTTTTCTCTTTATTGAGCGAAGATTTCCAGTTGATGAAATAAACCAAGAACATATGGACAATGGCTGATTTCTATCAGGATTGTATTCGAATATTTTGCTCATTTCGAAAAAACGATTTTTCAGTTCGTGAGATGATCTGCGAACGAACGACCGATGAATAATTCGAAAAAAGATTTTCGTGGAATATTTTGCTCATTGTGCAGGAAATATTTCCATTTGATTACATCATCTAGAAACATCTGACAAATGAATGATGCATAGTATGATCCTGTGCCAATATTTTGCTTGTTTCAGAGAAAAGATTTGCCGCCGATGACATTATCGCCGGGCAGTGAAAAAATAAATAATTCTGAGTAAGATATAATTCAAATTTTTTTCTCATTTCAGAGTCTAGATTTCGAGTTGATTTATGTCAGTTAGAACATCTGTATCATGAACTAGTCATAGTACAAACGCATACAGATATTTTTATGATTGAAGAGAAAAGATTTGCAGTTGATAAGAGAATAGTCAAACACAGAGAAATGAATACGCCTGAAGAAGATACTATTCGAATATTGTTCTAATTTTTTCAGGAAGATTTACAGGTAAATCAATGATCAAGAGAATGTACGGCGAGGGAATGATTCATATTATAAATCTGGTCGAATATTTTGCTGAATTTACACGACCAATTTGGGGTTGACTACATGGATTGACATTTACACGACGACTGGACAAGTCAAATCATGATTCTATTCAAATGCATTGTTTATTTCTGAAAAAATATTTAGCATTCATTACGTGATAGACGAGCTCAAATGGAAAGTGAATAGTATTAACAAAGATACGATTCAAATATTTTTCTATTTTGACAACAATAGTTTGACGTCGATTAGATCATCGGAAGCAAAACGATGAATGAATAATTCATATTAAGATTCTATCCAAAGATTTTGCTCATCTCCGAGTATATATTTGGCATTGACTTAATGGCGAAGAAACAGACGAAAAGCAAATATGTCTCAGTGGTATGCTATTCAAGTATTCTGCAGATTTCGGTGTGCAGATTTAAATTGATCACATAGCCGACGAACACACGACGTATGATCAGTTCAACTAGTCTGATGTAAAAATATCTTCTTCAATTCGAAGAAAAGATTTCGATGTAATGCGGTGATCAACTAAAACAAGACAAATGAATAAATTGGATAATGATTCTATTGAACTATTCAGCTTATTTTCGAGGGAATATTAACAGTGGATTAGGTGATCTAGGAAAACATGACAAATGAATTGTTATCAGTAAGATTCTATTCAAATATGTTTCGTATTTTGCAGGAGAGTATTAGACGCGAGTAGATGTTGCACAAATGCACGAGAAACAAATGGTTGATATCAATACTCTAATAAAATATCTTGGTAGTTTTCGAGTACAGATTTTCACTCGTTTACATTTTCGATGAACACGGGTTGAATGAATAATTCCAACAAAGTTACTATTCAAACATGATGTCGGCTTTCGGAGTACATATTTGGAGGTGAATAGATGAACTGCTGATGCACAAGGAATGAAAAATTCTTATCAGGATTCTTTTCAAATATTTTGGTTACTTTCGAGGAAAGATTCAGGATTGATTAGATCATCCACAATAGACGAAAAACGAACAGCTCATATGAAGATTCGATTAAGATATTTTGTGCCTATCGAAGTCATGTTTTCCAGGCAATCACAGGATCGTCGAACATGAGACATATGAATAATCCTGAATAAAGTACAATTCGAATATTCAACTCATTTCAGTACAAAGATTTGCAGTTGATTCGATCATTCAACAAAGACGTGAGAATTAAATAATTCATATAAAGTATCTGCTGTCATATTATGTCTAGTTAGAATCAAAGGTTTGGATTTTGTTACATGATCGATAAAGGCAAGACGAATGAATGATGCTAAGTGGTAGAATTCTATTCATATGTTGTCATTATTTTGCAGTAAAGATTTAACGTCGGCAAGATGGCCTGCGGGACACGAGAAACGATTAGTTTATAGTACAATTCTGTTCATATATATTATTTATTTCGCAGGAAAAATAAGAACTGGTTTGTATAATCAATGAACACACGTCGTGTGTATTATTCATATTAAGATTCTATTCAAATAGTTTGTCTGCTTTGAACGACGAGTGTCAAGTGAAATAGATGGTCAATGAACATACACAAGACAAATAATTCCGATGACGATCCCATTCAAGCATTCTACGCAGCTCTTCAGAAGAATGCTTGACTGCTGTATGACTAGCGAAGACACGAAAAGTTGATAGTTTTAACAACGTTGCCATTCAAATTTTTAACTCATTTCAGAACAAAAATTGCGAGTTGATCAGTTGATTGAGGTACAGTCGATAAATGAATAATTTACATCAAGATTCTGAGAAATTATTTTCTCATTTCAGAGCGAAAATTTGCAGTGCATTACATGATTGAGAAACGCAGGAGAAGTGAATAGTTTATATGACGATTATATTCATTAATTTTGGTCATTCTTGAACAGCGAGTTGAAAATAACAAGAAGAATGACGAGCACACAAGATAGCAACACTTCATATGAGGATTAATTACAAATATTAGATTCATTTTTTAGCGCCGGCTCCAGTTTATTACATGAACGACGAATGACATGACGAAAGAATAGTTTAAACAAAGTTCTTATTTGATTATGGCATTCGTTTTGGTGGAAAGAATTGGAATCAATTACATGATTGATGAACACAGAACAAATGAATTATTACGAGCACGATATTATTCAAATATTTTGCTTGCTTGAAAATGAAGAGTTGGAACTGATTAGATAAACGCCGAACCGACGCGAAGTGAATAATTCTGATAAAGATTGTGTTGAAGTATTGTGCTCATTTTGGAGGAGAATTTTGAAATTGATAACATGATCGACAGACACATCGCAAATGATTGCGTCTTATCAAAATACTATTGAAATATTTCGCTCATTTTGTTGAAAATATTTGAAGTTATTACATCATCGACGAGAGACAAACGAAATGATTATTCCATACGAAGATTCTATTCGAATATTTTGTTCATTTCGAAACATATTCTTGTGGTTGATTACCAAACTGTTGAACACATTGTAAAAGAATAATTCTGAATAAGATTGTGTTAAAATATTTTGCTTATTTTGAAGAACAGGATTTTGACTTAATCTCATCATTCGTGGAGACAGGAGAAAATGAATAGTTGATAGTAATATTGTATTCAAATATGTTCCTGAGTTCAACAGAAAGATGTGGAATTGAGTACATGATGAACGAAGGCACAAGAACTGACATTTTTTAGCATGATATTTTTCAAATATTTATATCTTTCAGAGCAAAGATTTGAACTTGATAAAATGATCGATGAACAGACGACGAACGAATGATTCATAGTACGATTCTATTCAAATATTTTCTTGATTTCCGAACAAAGATGTGTAGAGTTGATTATGCAATGACGAAGTCACGAGCAAGGAAAGATTATGGTACGATGTTTTTCAAATATTTTCCTCGTTTCACAGGTAAGGTTCGAGATAGGTTTCATGCTTGATGACGGCAGAAAAAGTAAATAGTTTAAACAAAGGATCGATTAAAATATTTTGCTCATTATAAAGCGAACAGTAAGATTTATTTAGATGATGCAGGAACATCAAAGGAATGAATGAATTATATAAAGAGTGTATACACATATTGTTCTCTTGTTGAATGGAAGAGTTTGAGTGAATTTCAGGATCGTGGGATACATGATAAATACATAATTGATAGTAAGATAGTATTGAAATATTTTGCTCAGCTTGGAGATACTATTGCGAGTTGATTACAGAATCGATTAATATATTAGAGATGAATAATTGATAGTAAGATTGTATTCAAATAGTTTTCTCAGTTTGCAAGTAGCATTGCGAGCTAATTAGATGACTGATTAATGCATGAAAAATGAATAATTGAAATCGTCAGGTTTATATTCAGTTATGCTAATGTTTTGTTACATGCGGTTTGTAAACTGTGTTGACAAGTAGAATCTCGGGGAAGATAACTAAACGGTAAGCTTCTGGATTAAGTGATCTTTATGGCCATTGATCTTGACTTGATTTCCTACGGTTCCGGCCATACTGGCTGTAGCTATCAACACCAAGGCGATCAAACAGATTGATGGGTTAATATTTTGCATTGTTCTACGGCGCTTGTGACGAAAGTGGTTGATGAATATAACCAAGTGATGTGTAAATGATGTGTCTCTTCAGCTGTGCTTCGATTTTATATATACATTAATCACCATAGGAGTAATCTATGAGAAAAATTTACTTTTTCATAAATTGAGAGATACGGATATCTTTTTTCTTGCAATGATAACCCGTATGGCTGTGGGTAGTACCTTATCTTTATTTTATTTAGTTAAATAAAGAACCTCAGCTTTGCTTTATTTGACCTGGCAAAGAAACTTTGGTCTACTTTATACTTTAATTTTTTCAAAGCAAAATAAAGATAAAGCACCGCCTCTATATGTGACCTATTTTTTATGCACTTTGTCGAAATAGTGTACAGTAAGGAAAATCAGTCCTCTAGAAAAAAAAAATGACTTATTCACTGTCCCGCCGGTGCTACTACATATCCAGTGAGATTTTCTATTAGAACTAGATCTTCTAGGTACATTACGACCACATTCGACTCTATCTAAAATCAACAGTGATGTATTGAGGATGTGGATGTGCATTATGTTTAAGAAATGCTATGGCTATCGTTTCAACCTTTCTCAAGGATCAATCATCAAGTCACTTAATTACTAAATTATTTTATAGATTGAATTGCAAAAGGTAATAATTAAATAATAAGTACATAGATGTAACTCGGAGGATCCATCTAGGCGTGCTGAATACAGTTCCAGCGAAGGATGTTTTGGGCCGAGGAATTCAACAGGTTCTCTGAATCAGAAGTGAAACTTGCGATAAAGGCGGTCACAAGCGTAAGAAAACTGCTTTGTGCTTTTTTTCTCAAGTTATATACTGATACAGCTTGCATCTATTCAATTATTGACTGTAGATCCTTCAGATGGTTAACATTACTAACTTTTCTTGATGCATTGATGTATTCATGAATTTTTTTATTAGAATAGATAACATATATAAAGATCTCTCACAATAGAGGCAAGCATAAATGAATTGTATAGTATGCAACAAAGCTTTTGAGTTCATTCAATTGTACAGTTGATGATTTCACCGTTAGAGATGTGAATGCGAAAACGCGCACGCTCGAAAAGTCGTCAATATGTATTATTTGTTCAGCCAATTTTGGAGCTTTCGAAATAGCTTCGATAAGAAACTCTTTGATATCGAAGAAAAACGTTTACTCACTAATAGAAATAGGAATTCTTTTGATTCCGACCTTGCAACTCCAGAGCTCTACTAAAGTATACTTTGGTTACGTTATTAACTTAGTAGGCTTTGAGAAAACTGTTTCGTCGAATGGAACATTGTCATACAATTCATCATATACAAGCTGAAACGGACATTCCCAGTCAGAGCGGTACGTGTCCTGTAAGGCGCTCGGTCAACTCTATCGGATAGTTCGGCAATAACTTTGCCTAATCTAGAATCAATAACGATTGTTCTTTTCACAAAACCTTCAGCAACACAACCAATCGGATGTGGGATGTGAATGTAGGAGTTCACTTCATTTGCATCTATACGCATACCCATGCATCCTCCAGATATAAAATTAGAGCTGATGTATTATGTTTTATATTTTTGTTCTATGAGAATTGTTCCTATAGATTTTATTAAAACAGAAAATAGTTATCTACGAAATAGAATTGTTTTTCATCAATATAACAATGCATAAAATATATATAATAAGAAAATTGATCAATTGGGATTCTATAGCATAATACCTATTTAGTTTCGAAACCATGTTTTGCCACTTGATAATGACCATAATATTGATTTACCGTACCTAAATTTTTCAGTAAAGAAGTCGTGAACTTCTGTTTGTATCTGTGGCCAAAATCCATCATTTTCCATCACTACATAAGACCATCCCAATAATTTCTTACTATTTAATGATTTCATAATGCCAAACAGTAAAGAACCTATACCTTTTTTTGGTTTCTCTATTTCAAGTCATCGGTTAATATACTCTACACTATTCACCATTGCAGTCAGTCCAACGTTACCATAATAGTGAATACCATTTTCTTTTTTTATTTCTTAATTGTAGCTCTATAATATATAGTCACTTTGTTGTTAATTATAAAATTTGACAGCTTCGACTCAAAACGTTAGGCCTGATGAGGTAGGAACAAATAGAACACGGCATAATGTGTTCCACATATTATTTCGAAATATTTGCTTGCCATAAATCCCACTTTATTAAATTACAAAACATGTGGCATTCGAGTTTTAGTTACTAAGTAGATATTAGCCAAAGATTTTTCCGACGTTGACCATCGAAAGTCGAATATAAAGATTATGGCAGATGACAAAGAAATTTTCGTTTGCAAGTGTAATACAATCGTTACTCCACTGATCTTAATTTAGAATTATGAGTTCAACAAAATCAGGCACACCATGACTCTTTGAGATCATTTTTTTCGATTGAAACATGTTTAAACAGATTTTAGCGCAGTATAATCATTTATCAAGTCCCCAACTATGCGAATTATTGATTCTGAATGTGTACGAATTGCCACTATGATGAATTCAAATATGTGGCCTAATAAAAAAAGACTATCCTATCGAACATTATAACTGACCTTTAGTAAATTATGAAATTCTTGCATGACTGCTTGTCGACTTTCGTCAGAACCATTTCATGGATTTGTACAAACAAGTGCAATAAGGATAATCTCCAAATAAATTCATCATTGGCAAACAAACCGGGAGATACACATAGTAGGACACACGTTGGCTTTTTCTGTCGAAAAATATCAACGATAGATGAATTCCACGTTGTATTCCAAATATTAATTTGAAATTGCTGAGCAGATGTCATCTTGAAAATATTTCAAGATACTCTGACTCATGATCGTGTACATACAAGAGTTGAAAACAATATTCATTATTATGGTGACATTGGTCTCTGCACACAAGTTAATTCGATTGATTACGCCATAGACGATGTTAAAAAAACTGAAAGGTGTCGACGATTTAATGATGGGCGTTATGAATTCATTGACTCATGAAAAACTGTTATAATGGTGTTTTTCGATACGAACCAATGCTCCATTCTTGGCTAGAACACAAAGACAGATTTGGGAATTATATTTTTCTTTCAACGTTCGATTGGTTATTGATATTTCTCTAGTTAAGCTGAAAAATATGTTCATTTTCAACAGGGTGTGAGAGTGGGTGCGCGTTTTAGTATTCATTTATATATATATCATTCATATTTGCTTATTTGATATCTTCTAAAATTGTTCAATATTAATCAATTTGAAAAAGATGGCGCATTCATAATAAACATTTTTTCGATGCATCTTGTGAAAGTGGTGCAGGTATGATGAAATTAGTGTTGTCACGCATGGCATAATTGAAATAATGGATCCAATCAGAAATAGATAGAGACGCCGTGATGTTTCGATAAAAAGTGATGTAAATGAAATGATCAAACTTAGTAATACTAGAATAATTAGGACAGGAGGACTAATGACTGAATATTTGTAGGAATCAGTATGTGGGTGGGTTTTCTCTCCCAGATAGTCACTCCGTCAATCCTCACCCAAGACCAGAATCACAAGCACACCCACAGCTAACCTCCGATAATTAAACAAAACTCTTGGTTTCAGTATTTCACATCGCCAGTACTCCCATGTTATATTAGCGATTGACTAAGTCTATTGATCAACAGCATCTTCTCCATTGCTATCAAAACAAACAAATTTTTATCAAAGTTGTTTTCTTCATTATTTACTATTCATCAATCATATTAACTTGTTATCGTTTTATTGTTTTATTCATTATTTTCATCAAAAGGGCATTCGTCTCATATCTATAAAAAATGTTAACTGGGAAAATTTTATTCTTTATTTATGGGCAAAGATGAGAATATGAAAATGGGTCGTTTCATTCTTGATATTTAAAAGCTATGAATGAGTGTGAATCATCATATTTATTTATTGATTTACGTTTACTCTTTTCGAATAGACTGACGAGTAGAATACAATTTAGAGTAAGATCATTATGCTAACTTAGAATTCGACATATTTATATATGTTTGAGGGCTAAAAACTCTCTGAAATATTTTACAATAACAGCAGTCGCAAAATGACTTCGTATATCAAGTTCTATGAAAAAAAATATAGAAAAAAGTAGAGAAGAAACATGTGTAAAGATATATATATATATAAAGAACGGAAAGTGTATGTATGCATATATTAATATTTGTATGTAGGAGCAGAACATGACTCATTATGTTGCAAAACTGTTGCGGATCCAGACTACGATAAATGTAGAGAGAAAAAGAAAAATACTCCCATTGTGGATTTTTTCGTATTGGGAAAAAACGTTTTCATCTCTTATTGAGAATATAAATAGAGATACAGCGAAGAGAGTTCTTCATTCAATTGTGATCAACACAAAAAAGACTTCCAAAGCAAAAGAAATCGAACAGAACTAACGAAACAACAAGTAAGTCATTAATATTTACTTAAGCGGGAGGAGAAATTGATAAAAATGAGTGATTTTGTTTCTTTGATAGATTTCAACGATAAAAATTCTGTCACAAACAATAAAATTCACGAGTAATCAAAAAAGTGTAAAGCCATGCATGTAAGTGATTGAGCAATATCTCAAACGTATCTTTCTATAATTCAATCTTTCTTTCTAGAAACCTATCGATCAACAAACAAATGCTCTTGCCTCATTAACACTGACTACACCGAAGGAGCAGAGTACAACTCCAAAGTTAGCTCAGCCGTCAAGAATAGTACCCCAACAAGTGGATGAGGATTCTGATGACGTCATCTACACCAATCACTTCCCTTGCTCATTCGCCAATAACCTTTCTTTTTATCAGTACGATGTCATCGTCGAAGAATATCATGAAAAACAAAATAAATATATCAACATTTCCAGCCGTGAAAAACGTCGTCGATTTGTTTGTGATATGCTCCTAGACAAAACAGTTCACCCAACAGCAGTATGTTGGTACGATGAAGGAAATTGTATTTACAGTACAACAGATTTCAAGGACAAATGTCCAATGATACATGAAAGAGAAGAACAAGGATATCAGCGTCGTTTAACAATAAAAAGTCTATCAGACACAAGAAGTACCAACGAGTTAGATCAATCTTCGATTCGCATTATTGAAACATTGATTAAACAAGTGCTAAAAGATCAGTTCAAAGCAATTGGTTCAGTCTTCTACCGATGGGATGAAAAACCAGATCAAGATGGACCCTATGATCTCCTTACAGGCTTCAGACAGGCTGTGTGTCTCACAGAATCAGGTCCAACCTTGAATGTGGATACTACGATTACTCGTTTCTATCCCGAAGTTGATCTTTTAACATTTATTTGGGAAAGATTGCTACAAAACAAATCTCCATGTCATGAATTCCTGTCAGATCGACAATACGATCAAATTGGTAATCGTTTGAAAGATATTGAAGTGACAACAGTTCAGTCAGATTATCAAAATAGATATGTTCTCACTGGAAATTTTTCGGATCTTCCCAGAAAAATTTTCATGGAAGGACGAGGTCATCTCCTAGATTACTACAAGGATCTTGGATTTGAGCTTCATTATCCAAAGTTGTACTGCTTGAAAGCCCATTCAGCAGGTAATCCACAAAATTTAGTGGATCTACCGATTGAACTTTGCTATCTTCGAGAGTGGCAAATGGTGAAGGAAGATGAAAACACGAAACCTGTTCCAGCACCACCAGTCAGTAAACGATATGATTCAATCTTAGGAGCTATCAGAAGCTGCAATTTCCACGATGATAAATTATGTAAAGAAATTCAACTAGAAGTCAGTTGTGAGGCAATGATGCCAGTTCCTTATGAAACTCTAAGAAAACGTCAAATTACTCTTAGTCGACAAGGTGCTTTTACAAATCCAATTCCAATTCATAAGATGGCATTCATATATCTAGCAGAACGTCAACAGCCAAATGCGAAACAAGTACAGAAAAAATTACTGAACAATTTCTACGATGTAAGCTGTATATTTTCCCAATCATAATTCCGAATATTATTTACTTCTACTATTTCTAACAGGCCGCTAATTGGCAAAGAATGGAGTTGCCTAAGTATCATGACGAATATGAAATTTTTGCTAACAGAAATCTAAAAAGTGAACTCCGAAATTGTTTGTCTGAGCTCAAAAGCAAGCAGTGCCAATTCATTCTCTGCCTTGAAAACTGTCGAGATCCAGGAGTACACGAACTTTTCAAACAAATTGCATGCATCGAATTCGGTTAGTCAATTTTTAATCATCAATTATGACATCACGATAGACTCTCACTCTCACTCTGTTCAGGTCTTGTTACTCAATGTGCTAACTTTACAAAAGTTCAACGAATAGCAAATTTAAGAAAGTATTGCGGTAATCTTCTAAAATCAGTAAATGCTAAACTAAGTGGCGAAAATAAACAAGTAGCTCAACTTCAAACGTCTATTAAAACAATGTTTATCGGGGCTGACGTCCTACACCCCAAGAATAATTATTCTGGTGAATTACCATCAATTGCAGCTGTTGTTGCAAGTATGAATTCTGAGTGTACATTAACAAATCAACGTATCTGTCGTCAATGGCCAATTAAATGGAAACAATCAGAAGAGGCAATTTTGTTGTTGAAAGAAATGACTGAAGAGCTGTTAATCGCATTCAAAGACAGCAATAACGGCTCTCTGCCAGAACATGTTGTTGTCTATCGCGATGGAGTTGATGATGGACAACTCAAACGTGTACAAGATGAAGAGGTGGCTGCTTTGATGAACGCCTTTCAAGGTAAAGAGCAAGCTTTTATTCTAGCTACATAGACGAGACCCAAGGGCGAAATCTTTTTCAAGTTTGTCGACTTAGTATTTGGTGAAAAAAAAATGGGCTTCTCTCTCTCTTCCGCACAAATCCGTACTTGCTATTCGAGTCACGAGCAGAATTATGTAACACAGTTGCGTTCTTGTTTCTTCTTTGTAGTATTCGTAGTTTACTTTCAGACATTTACGCGTACTCTGTTAAGATTTCTCTTTCTTTTTCTAGTTATCTATCCAACAAATGTATCATCTCCTCTTCTAACGTTTATCGTGGTAAAAAAACGTCACCACACCCGCCTCTTTCGACTGTTGTCGTCGACAGATATTACCAATGTTGAATCTGGCGTTGTTGTTGATACTTCCATCGTTAATTCGAATCCAAACTATCTCAATTTCTTGCTGAATTCACATGAACCAGGTTTAGGAACCAATAGAATTGGGAATTATGTTGTTCTGACTAATGGAATTGGATATTCATTGAGTGAATTAGAGGAACTGACTTACTCTCTTTGTCATATTGATCAGCGTATTGATGATCGATTGAGTGAATCAATTCCAAGTGTTTTGCATTTGGCAGATGCTGCAGCAAGCAAGGCGAGACAGTTGTTTGACAATAATACGAGGTAAGGAAGTGACAAATTCTTTCATTTTAGGCTGCAATCAATAAGGCCATTTTCTCTTTTCAGACCACCAAATGGAAATCGAGCAGAGATACTGAGAGTTCATGAGCATATGCAAGATGCACCAAATATGTTTTAAATTTAAAGCTTTTTTATTTACTACTTTCTTGGTTATTTAATCCAGAACGATGCTATACTTAAATAAATAATTAACAGTTTGAAGACTTTTTAACATTAGCCTACCGAAACATCAGGGTGTTTGTAAATCAATTCAAAAAATGAATAGTTTCAAGCAATGTGGAATTGAATGGCTTATAGTCGTTACGTAGTTGCAATATTTTGAACTTTGTGATAACCATGTTGAAAAAGAAATTCAGTTAGAATATCAAATAACTCTTCTTGTGGCAACATCGTAGATAAATCTTAAAAAAATAGCCACGTAGAATAAGCTTATGATACTTCAGATAGCTCATGCGGTTCTTCGTGTGAATGTAAATGTGAGCGAGGAAAACACTGATACCTATAAACATCGGCACCATTTGTAGTTACTGAGATAATACTGTACTGACTGTTGATTAAATGAAAATAAAACTACTATTGTTGTTACTGTTGAACTCTTATTGAACTTGTCAACACCAGCCAAATTAAATCTATTTCAAATATGGAAACTATGAGCGATGGATCGTTTATTTTGAAATTAACTTCCTTAGATGGAACATCACCGAATTCACTTGAATCGTTTACTCAAAAGACAAAATAGATAAGAACACGCTTCAGAATCAGGAAAATATCGGAATTGTCAATTGCGTTCAGTCAATGCTGGTCATCGCCAGCAGATCCATTGGAATATAGGCCATACATTCTTTGAAATCGTTTTTGTAAATTATTTTGTTGTATAATACATTCAACTTTCACTTACATACGACTAATTCAAATCTACACGAACATTCTTTGGATTATACAAGTTTTCAATAATGTTGCACTTTGACTGAATTTTATTTGAGAAAAACTCTTAGCGTTCACAAAACATGAATTAAATAATACGCATTTGTTAAATTTTAGCTGAAAAAGATAACAGGTTAAACCTGACGAATTTGAAACCAATGATGCAAAGCACCGTGAATAAGAAAGAAGTTAGAGTAGATGGCAATAGACGAATAAAAATAAATGAAGAGAGAAGGCACTAAAAAGTGCAAAAAGACGGTTCCATGTACGTCTCTCAGTGCTGTCCATTAAAAACGAAATCGGATGCAAAGTAGAGAAATTGTTTACTTTAAAGTCGATAAATTTCAATTCCGAATCTCGATGCCAGACTGCGGTAGTGAACTGAAAGTGACTGATCCAGAGCCGATCGCAGTAACCGAGAATTTTCCCATGATATTACTCCTTTTTGTTGTCACAACCATGATATACTTATTCCCAGCAATGAGAGACACTTTGAGCTTAAACTGGTTTTCTTCGCTACTATCATCAATTGAAGGAATTAAATTTTGATTCGGTTTTAACTCATCAAAAGTTTTGTTGTAGATATCAGCATACGTTGCCATACTACCATTGCTCACGAAATGATACCTGCCATTCATGGACACACTAATTTGCAATGCTTCATAATAGAAGTCCAGTGACTCTCGACATTTCTTATCACGACGGCAATATTTTGAACTACTTGAAGTTAATGACGACGAATAATTGTAGTAACTCCCAGGTGCGGTCGCTATTTGACAGAGAGAAAAAAGTCAATATTCACTAAGTTAGTAGATAATCTGAAGTAATTTCGAATGTATAATACTGTTGAAAAAGAAGAATGATTTCCTTTTCAAATCTCACCATTAAAAAAATCGAAATGATACTTAGGTTTATCTGAAAATTATTCGAATGAATCCCAAAAAAGAGCTTCATTTCAGGTCTATTATGTACCGCAACATTATACTATGCGAAACGTCTACACTAGGCAAACATTGTTTAGCAACTTTATTTCTTACTTGATGGTCTTGCTGTCGTTTTTTTTGTCGTTCTTGCTGTCGTTTTTTTTGTCGTTCTTTTTGTCGTTTTTGTAGGTGTCCGATGAGTGGTCGTCGAATGAAAGTTTACGAATTTTGGGTCCGATACATCGATTGAAAATGATCCCCTCACATTTGGTATGAACGTTGTTATAACCAGTACATATGTTTCCCAAGGCTGAAGATTAATTTTGAGCTGAAACTGCCTCTTTTTACCACTGTCATTATCTTCCGCAAGTAAATTCAAATGAGGATTGGCTGGATTGAAACTACTATTGTAGATATAGCCATATGTATCAATATTACTCTCGCTAGTGAACTTGTATTTGCCAGCTTTGGTCACGGTCACTGTTAGTACATCGTAGTAGAATTGCCATCGGATGCATGTAGTACGACAGTAAGTTGGACTATTCGCGGTAAGCGATGATGAATACTTGGGTTTGTTAGTTGATACAGGTTTTCCTATTTGTCGAAAAATAAAAGTGATCGAATCTTGCATGCTTAGTAGATCAATGAAAATGAAAACACTGTACTAATTCGAATCAGAAAGTAGAAAGAATTCCTCTTTCAGAGAATTCATTTTTAAGACATACGCGACCACCGTTGTATTATGGTGGTTGTTTAAAATGAGAGCAGAACGATTCACGGAACAATTTTAGCGTCGTGTCTTAAAATTAAATATTATCTAATTTCATTGTAGAATAATCTAGGAATTTAACACTTTAACCGATATTTATCTGTTTAGGGACAAGAACTGATAATGCCCGAGGTATAGGACATGTTCAACAGCTTTCATATTCGTCAAATATACTGATCTATTGCAGTATTTTATGATCAACGTATCAATTTCATTATTTTTTAAAATTTTTAATCCTGCTAGCAGAAACGAATGGTATTGAATATAATTAAAAACTCATAGAAAGTGAGGTGTTGTGATCACTTAAAATGCTGACAGATCTGTAAGGTAGCTATAATAATGCTGCTTTTAAAATGACCTCCATCTTTTTGCTGAGTTGATATATACTTATGAATATGTGCAGAAAAATACGGAAAGAGTTCGAAAGGAAAATATTCTACATGGAGCAGAAACAAAGACAGATGATGTATTCGTTGAAAGCCTATTATAATACTTACGTAAGTTAAAACCGATGATGAGTCCACATATTATCGAAGTAATCAATATTATAACTATGAGTATAGTACCGAGTTGACATCGAAATGAACAGCATTGACCCGATCTATGGTTATTACTGACTTTGGTTATAGGCACTTCGCCGTAGACAGGAGCCGTCGGTGGATATTGATACACTTTTGATTCATCAACTGCATAATAAGATGATGCAGAGCTACCTCGTCGGCCAGTCATATTTCTCATATGATAATTCGGTTGTAAATCTTTGATATTCAATGGTTGTCGTGTGAATGGACTTGTGCCATGTTCTGCGATCCATCGCGCGATTGCTTCACGTTCATATGTACGACCATCGGCAGCTATCACTGGATCTCGAAAGGTTCGTAGCGTGATGGGACAGGTTAAGTCATAATCCTCAGTACGAGTTGTCACCCTTTCTTGCATCTTCGATTGTGTTTAGATGTTTGTTGGTACCCCTAACTATTACAGTATTTACAGAAGTCAGATGATCTCGCGAAAAGTAAAATTAAGAGAAGAAATTTTCAAAAAAAATAAGATAAAGCGTGCTTATGTTTGATACGACTCTTTTTCAGAGAACATAAAAAGTTAGTTTACTAATAGAGAGATAAGAAAAAGATGAGTTGATATTCACTCAAAATGCGACGCAAATAAAGCATTTACTATTGATAGTTGAAATGTTATTTCAACATCTGTTCATTTTTTTATGTGCGTCACTAGCTTTCCGATCAAATATTGGATCTGGCTGAGTTTTTCTCTCACTAATATCAGCAATGTATCTAAGCAAAACAAGGATATAGAATAAATAATTGGCAAACAATAGCGGATGAGATAAGTTTTGTTAATTGACTAAAACTTAGTGAATACAGATATCTTGCTTGCAATTCGTTTTTATTGACAATGTCGCTTTAGTAACAATGTTTCTTTTCTAGACATACATTCTGCTTACTTACTTATCTACTTATGTGACTGGACTGCAAGTGCACTTCAATGTTTTCTTCTTCTTCTTGTTTTTTCTTAACACCATATGCGTCTCGTTTTAGACTTGTCCAGAGCTGTGCTGATAAGGCTTTTGTTTTGCAAAATATTTGTTAGAGTATGTTGTAATATTATACGGAGAGAAAATTAAAGTCAATTCTTTCTGTCCACAGAGTATGAGAAATGTGTCAATATGCTGGTATTTTTACCTTTACATAGAATTCAGTAGAGATGGCGCGACTATCTTATTACAGTTAATGTAGTGATATCATTTTTAGATAAATCCAATTCGATGCTAAACCAAAATCAGGAAGAGTAAGAACTGGACGTACAAAAAAGACTTCATCTATTCGGTAGAAAAGGCTTGATTCCAACATACCTCGAAAAAGTTAACGAACAATGACTAACGACTGTAAGAGCAGTACTAAAATCATCAAGCGGGCACTCAATATTGATTTATACAAATAATTTTATTGAATAATCAATGGTCAAAAATTAAAAGAAGCTAAAGAATCAATAAGCAAACATGTTGCTAATGGATTAGGGAGAACACACGTCAAGATAAATTGGAGAAAATGATGTTGTATGGGTTGATGAATGTGATAGATTTAAGATTAATGTAAAAATATTCGGGATGCATTATAGATGGATTGGGCGTAACCTGATATTGACTCATAGAAGTCGTTACGTTTTTCAAGCAGGTGCACGTCTGAATGACCAAAGCAATCACGATCAATTATTACTATTTTATGGCAAGGAAGGCGATGAGCTATTCTGACGCACTGTTTGGGCCTACTAACAGAATAGCACTAGTTCTCATGCCGATGACAAAGTTGAAAAATGGCCTTCCAATTCACAGGAACTTAACTCATTGGATTATTCTATTTGGAGTAACATTCGAAGTCATGTATAATATCCAAAAGTAAAAACGCAATGGTAAACCTATTATACATGAACATAATTAATTCACGTAGTACTCTATTGTAGCTTTGGACCCACTCGAAATAGTAGGAACTCGACCCATTGGATCCTACTGCTTCCATCTGTGGAAAATGTTACGATGTTTCATCGTTTTCTGATGATATTCATACTAATGAAATCCAAGGGAATCGTATTGAATCTGATCGGATTTTGTCGAATTGAATCTTCTGAGACCTAAATAGCAAAAAAGTCTAGTTTGATATCAACATTTAGTCTGAAAGTAAAGTCTTCTCCCATGTAAAAAGAAACTTAGTGAGCATGAGAATAAATGAATTAAGAAATTAGACGTGAGTATATATTTTTTTTAATTGATATTTGTGCTCTAATACGCATTTTATCTGTTTTAACGCAACATATTGCGTAAAATTGAAAACCATTTGACGCAGTTTTTGAAGAATTTTGTGTTGCAGGGACTGGCATAACGATCCGTCTCTTCCATTAGATACACAATTACAACCTCACAAAATTATACACATTCTCCGCTAAGTGAAATTTGATATGATTGAATTTTCTCAATATTATTTCTACCACAATAATAAACACTAAGTTCATTTTTTGAACTTATTACTTTTTTTCCATATTTTACTTCTATTGATACAATAGAAATTATTTTCAAGAATTTCATTATATCGTTAATCACATGAATCTTTTGTTAATTGCATAAACTGATGAAGTGTTGACATGCCACGATTATGAGTGAGATATTTTTGTTCTATTTTCTAAATGTTAAATCATTCAATTGACTCTCAGAACTAAATTCAGTGTAACGAATGTTCTTGTTACTCTGAACAACATCCAGATAAAAAGCGGCATTGAAGTTTAAAACCTTAATAAGTAAGATATAGATTCACATCGACGAAGAAGTTCTTTTTTTTATCAATGCCAATGGTTGACCAAGAAACCAATTCATTTAAAATAAAAATCGGTTGTATTTGAAGGGTATCATTACGAATGAGCTGCATACACGATTATAAAAATTCAATTATGAAATTTTGAGATAAAGACAAGTTTTCAAATTGAGAGAATATATTTCAATTAAAGCAAAATTTTTATTTGTCTCTTAATTAGCTCTTTGATAGTGCCGCATATTTGATGAAATAGAATCTGAAAAGAAGAGAAAAACTCATTTATTTGTTCCTGGGATTTTATGGCGCAGAGTGAGGACTTTGACATGACTGAGCAGGCATAGATATGGTGCAGATGCAGGTGGGTAGCGAGATCTTGTACAACCGCACGATGTGTCGTAACGCGAATTCTTTGCAACAGATTTCAGATGTACCTGAAGGGCTTAATTCTACCAGAAGGTTAATAATTAGTTGAGTAAAGAAGTAACTAGTATAAATTCAGAATACCCTACAAAAGACAATAGATATGTGCCAGGCGAGTTTGAAATAACTTTTTCTTAACTTTTTTAATAGAATTTTTGTTGAGATCTGCCTTTAGAAAATTTTGTATTGATAATTATTCCTTCCATCTTTTTACAAGGTTTTCATATAAATTCAACTCTCTGTACATTTGTTAAACAATGGGGACATGGGGACATTGAATTTATCTGAGAAAAATAAATTATTTTATTTATACAACTTTTATAAATCAAATATAAAAATGTACCAAACATCCTTGTAATACCATCTGATGATTAATTCAGAGGAGATTAATTATATTGTGACTCATACCGGTAGAATTTAAATAAAACAAAAATTTTACTATTATTATTATTATTATACATAAAGCACAAGGTAATCATTAACCTATAATTTCTTTCATTCATTCGGTTGAATTTAATAGTAAAATCTTTTTTCCTTTTAAATATATTTTATTTTATGAAACACGAGCAGGGAAGAAAAAAGAAATTCAAATAATTTTATTTCGCGCATTCCAATCTCAACTGAAATTCTCATGTCAACTGTGACAGATATTCCTTTAACAGTAGTCGAAGAAAAAAAATTTCAATGTCGTCGTACACATCTCCCCCTAGAGTAAAACAAAATACTTCATCAATTCCAAGAGTAATGTTGATAGTTGTGATCAGAATTATGTGTGGATTGTTTATATATACAAAACTTTTTGAAAAAATATGAGGGTCCAAAAATGACTACATGAGATAGGTCCTTTTTTTGACCTTCATCTCATAAGCGAGTACTATGTTCTTTCATGAAGAAAGAAGAGAAATACGTCATTGTCGTTTTTTCGTACTTGATTACCCCATACGAGTAAAGAAAAAAATAACGAGAAGAATTGCCGTGAAGAATCCATTCCAATGCACATAAAAAGAGGAAAGAAAACCTTTTTTCCTCTTCGACTTATAACTACCACGCATTAGGCATCGGTTGTGTCTAGATTTTGCATGTTTTATGAAATATATATATATATATAGTTGTTACATTTTTTGTTCTATTATAGAAGCTTTTGATCGAAATAAGATGACAATGAAGACTTATTTATTAAATAGAATCACGGGTCGAAAATTCCGCCTCAATGGTATTCGACCGTCCACTCGTCTGCCGCATAAACAACGCTTGCGTCAGTCATTTCAGAATTTTATTGTCTACAGTGCCGACCAACTTCCACCTAAGGTTGACCTTCGATCACATATGTTACCCATTGAGGATCAGTCACAAATTGGTAGTTGGTAAAATAACAACGATATTTTTTCCTCAATTTTTTCTCGTATCTGATTCTATTTCAATTTAGCGCTGCAAACTGCCTTGTCGGTAAGATTCGATCATGGTATAACACTTTGATCAATTATGCAATCCTCATTTTTAGGCGTGTATCAATATTTAAACAAACAAGAAAACGAGGAGAACATAGCTTTCAGTCCTTTGTTCCTTTATTACAATGGTCGTGCCAAAGAAAATCCATCAGGCATAACGGATTCTAGTTGTACAATGACGAATACCGTTGAAGCTCTAGAAGAATCTGGAGTTTGTCTCGAATCAATTTGGCCATATAATATTTCACAATTGAATACTAAACCAAGCGCTGAAATCTATTCAGACGCGAAAGGCCATAAAATCATCGACGCACTGCAAGTGGACGTCGATTTGACGGAAATGAAATCATGTTTGGCACAAGGATTTCCATTTGTATTTGGTTTAAAGTTGTTTCCATCATTCGATAAAGCAGGAAAGACAGGTGTTGTTTCGATGCCGAATTCAAACGATGAAAGTCAACCTTCTGAAAACAAGTATAATATTCAGTATTGTAACAAACTGCTTATAAATATTTTTTTCTTCGTTTTAGTCACGCACTTCTAGCAGTCGGATATAGTGATAAATCACAATCATTTATTGTTAGAAATTCATGGGGAGAGGACTGGGTAAGAATAATCTTATTTATTTTTCGTTGTCTAAAAGAGGTTTTCATTGAAGTTTCGCAACACAACCTGAGAAAGATTTCGCTCTATGCTCGAACAGTATCAGTATTATATAAATCAAGTCGAATTTGTCAGACAGTAATAGTTGAAGCAATTGTTAAATCTTTTCTCTTCTGATGAAAGCAACTAGAAACAGAAAAACTTGATATCATTCCTAATTTACTGCTTACCTCTCATTTAATATTTCAGGGTGATAAAGGATATTGTTATATTCCATACAATTATGTCACCAATATTGATTATTGTTTTGACGTATGGACTGTTCGTCAATTGGCGACCGATGACTATGGTCAAGATCATTGGGACAATACTGATTCAGTCGATTATCAGCAATCCAAAAACAGTGATGATGAAAATAATAAGGATGGCAATCATGTTATCCAGAATATTGACGAGGATGATGATAAAGATGTCACTGCGAAGTAGTTGATGGTGGGGGATCATAAGCTTCCATTGAAGAATACAAAAATTGATCAGCTTCTGTTTTTTTTTGTTCTCTATTGAGTTCACTACTATTTGCATATAGTATGTTCAATTATACTTGTTTTTTAGTGGAATAAATGATATATTGATTAATTCATTCTCAAGTGTAACGATCACGTCTATAGAATTTCGATTAGCTAAGTAGTTTCATATAATTACATTCGTCTTGTTCTATTATATTATTATTTTGAAGTCTATCATAATTAAATTAAAGATGATATTGTTTGCTCTCATCATTCTTAGCTTAGCGACAATAATATACTGCAGTTGTCGCCTGTTTACTTCTAGATATCGTCTTCATATTGAAATGTGGAAAAACTTGTGTTGTTTTCGCACTACAGACAGAATGAAAATCAGACCCGAGATAGACAACAGTGAATGTGCAAGGCATAAAAACTATTAATTGTCGAATGACTTCGAAATGCAAGGTGTGTTTCAAAAGTAAAACAAACAAATATCTCCAAAAATTCAAATTTTTTTCATGATTTTTTTATCATTCGATCTGTCATACCTTAGGAAAAAATTTAACCGGGTTTCAGATCATTTTGAATTTATACTACACAATCAATGAAAGTTACGTGTTCTTTATTGAAACAATCGAGAACAAGAGCATATATAATTGTAAAGCATAAGTAGACGTCGGTTGTTCACTGTTACTAGATAGGCCATCGTCGTTCAATGATTGATTACCATATTTTCGTAACCATTTCAGTTCTTCTCGAACTTTTATTTTTCCATGCCAAGGATTATCTTTCATTGAGTGTCCTTCCTTTGGAAAAATAATTAATTTAACTGGCACACCAAGATAGTGAAGTCCTCGCTCTAATATATAACTTTGAGGTGTAGGTACTCGATTATCCTTTTCACCAGTGATGATATGCGTAGGTGTGCGTATCCTATCTAAGTGATAAATAGGTGCTTCATTTTGATAAATATTGGGTGTTTCCCATGGAAATCCTCCTAATAAGTAGCTGAGTGGTACAGGTAGATCCATCATGCCCCATGCTGAAGCATAGTCAACAACGCCAGCACCCGAGAGAGCAACATTAAAATGTCTAGTCTGCGTAATTAACCAATTTGTCAAGAAACCACCATAACTATAACCACCGACTGCAAGTCTGTGTGGATCAACAATACCATCTTTGATCAATCGATCAACTCCACAAAGAATATCTTTTCCTGGTCGAGATAGAGGTCTATAACGAATTTCATTGAGAAATTCATCGCCATAACCTGTTGATCCACGATAGTTTGGTTCCAATACAAGCCAACCTTCTAACGCTGCCAACGAAGCCCAATCATGCCACGCGAGCTCAAGCCTATTTAGACTAGCCCAATATGGACCTCCATGGATAAGCACTAAAAGAGATAGATTTTTCGATTCAAACATTCCAGGTGGATAATGTAGGATTCCTTCGATCACTCGATGGTCATCTTCATTTATCCAGCTGTATAATTTTGTTTGAGGTAAACTCCTTTGATTAAATAAATCGTTTTCATTGGTTATTGCTCGTGCTGATTTCAATTGATTAATATTGTTAGCGAAATAAACTTCCATAGGTTTTTCAAGTGACGAATAAACAAATGCGATTGGACCATTTTCATTTGAGGATGCAATCAATTCATATGTTCCATTCCATCCATGATGATGAATTAAATCATTGGTTGATAATTCTTGTGTATAAATGTGTACTTCAGTTCCTAATTGTCCGAGTATGTAAACACCAAAATCATACTTAATTGCGTATCTATTGATATTACCCTGAAATGTTTCTCCTAAACGTGTTAGTTGCCCATTTATTAAGTTTAATGAATAGAGACGATACTGTGTATTATTAAATTTTCCTTTATTCGTACCAAGACTGACTGTAAGAAAAAAAAGATGATGACCATCAATCGATAATTGTAATTCTATTTCGGCTACTTCATTATTTGTCAATCTTGTTAATTTCAAGGTATTTTGGAGATCAATTGAATATAATTCAAAATCATTTAGATCTTCAATAAGTTTCGATGCGGATGAGACGATGAGTTGCTTTTCATAGGAAACATATAATAGTTCATTGATAAGAAAAGATACATTACGAACAACATGTCTTTCTACAGGCAATGAGAGATTATTGAAATTGAGATCAATACGATAGATTGTGCTGTTACTTGGTACTACATGTTGTCGATATTGAATAACATCTTTCCATTCATCATTATACAAATCATTTTCTTTATCTATTGACCACAAATCAATCGTCGCTATGTAAAGAGATGAATCATTGTCAGACCATGTAAAAGTTGAAAGAATATCTTTGCCAATTTGAATAGAAAATAGTTCATCGGATATAAGAGAATATAAATAAATATGCTGTTCTGTTTGCTTATCATTGGTCTTGTTTTCTGAATTATCAGTTTTTAGTGTTAATGCAATATAGTCACCGCTTGGTGACCACTTTGGTTTGCTTGATGCACTAAGATTTAATGTAATTAATTTTTTGGTTTGATTTTTTATATCATAGAGCCATAAAGTATTTTCATAAGAACTAGTATTCCACGATGGACATCTTGTTTGAATAAGCAAATGTCGAGCAGTTGGAGAAAATTTTAAAAGTGGAAATGTAGTGTAATCGAAAAATTCGTCAAAAGTTAAGTTTGGCATAGTTTCCACCGACAAACATGAAAGTACGTCCAAAAGTAAGAGTGAATAAAATTGCATAAGCATCACTGTGATGACCTAAATGGAGTAACGAGATCGATTAATATCGATATGTGACTTTATTTCACATAAATATCAATGATAAAGTTGTGCGTTGGTATTATTTTTCATATTCTTATCTTACCAAAAATTAGACAACCACTAACAATAATCACAAACCAAAATTGTACCAATGCGTTATTTATATGAAAAGATCATCGCTTTATCAACATTTTTTATACCATGATTGTTTCGACAAATAAACACGTACAATGCGTAAACTAATATGCTGTGTTTCTACCCTTTTCGTTATCTCATTCTTTCTATATATTTCATACGTATACGCCACATGGGACAATATTGAACTTTTGGAGAATTCATTGCAGTTAGATGCGAAAGAGCGATTTTTGCTTATTAAATTCTTCTCCTCGCTGTTAATAGAGAAAAATAGAATTAAAATAAAACAGGCGAACAATGATTTGCAAATATGAAATGACATTATAAGTAGAATCCTGAAAACAACTTTTTCATCGAACAAGTGAAACATCTCAAATCTTTAGATAGTCAATTTTAAGAAAAGGCTGCCATCCAACAACTCACGAATTGGAAAGATTTTCCGTCACCACAGCAATGCGTGTTCAGCCAGTTTTGAGTGATATGTTATATCTTCGGATCCCACGTCTTCTATCATGTAAAACAGCTATCCTTCAAATTGTTACTTTGTGATACAAAATAGAATAAAATGGTGTTAGTATATGACTATATACATATGCGTATATAAAAGTATTGAAAACAAGCACAACCTATTTTTTTTCTTTCTTTTTGTTTTTGCTCGAGAAAATATATTCTATGTGTAGTAAGAGTAGGTACTATTTTGTTTGTTAAAAACACTTCCATTCACTTAGAGATAAGCTGGCAATTTAGCTCATCGATTATGAAAAAGAGTGACTGATAGAACATCACGAGTCTGTCGTAGTTCTAGGATAGCTTTCACAAAATATAGGAACTACTAAAATCTGAAATTAGAAGATTCATGATGAAAATTTGTTTAGATTACGTATGTTGATAATAATTCTGATGAAATGTCTCGAAATGAATACTTTTACAAAGAGCTATTAAATGTTTTTCTGGCAAATATTACTAAACATTAATAAAAATGTTCATTTCGAAATTCCTACTCAAGCAGTGTGCACTATATACTCACACATCCATTGATGATGCTCGTCTTGATGCAAGGAGAAAATGTTCTTTTAAGTGAAACGACAACTTGATCTCTGTTTTGCTCCGCTTTGCACACTTAATCGATGTGCATTGTAGATATATTTAAAGCAATAAGCTAACACAGTGGAATTGTTCCAAACAGATGAACTGTATAGTGATAATATCGCGGACATCATTTGACTGTTGAAAAGAATAAAACCTTTGGATCGATCCGAATCGAATTTTTCTTTTTTCAGATTTGAGCAATCGCGCCGTGTAACAATGATTATCGCCAATGTTCACATCGTTCTCCACGTTCTGAAAACTCGTTGTTTGCATTGGATTAAAAAGATGCATGTTGATCTAGTCAATATCAGGATTTATGACATCACTCGTTATTCAGTTGGATCTAGTTCAGTAAGTTTTAAATTCTAATACAATAGCTATTGTTTTGGAGGCATTCTGTGAATAGAAAAAAGATTGTCTAGTAACGATTGGTGCATACGATGGATAGACTTGAAGCTAGTGTGCTATCTGTTTAATTTTTCAAAAATTCATTTCCGATGCGTTTGTTTATAGTTATGAAGACTAGACTTTTATATATTTGAAAGTTTGAATTTACAAATAAATAATACGAGAAAAACTCTAATTACAGTAGAAAGTTCTATTTTCAAAAAATTCAAAAAATAAAACCAGTAAAAGCTCTCTTTTATTGTCAAGCTGCTTCTGATGCTTCGTGTAGAATGAGAGGTGCATTTTTTTTACTTGATATCTGTTGTGCATGTGACACATTAATAGATAATATATGTTATCTTTTTGATTCACAAATAGTTTCACACTCTGCCGTTGTTGCGTTTGAACTTAAAACTCGCTCTCTTTCCACTGTGTGCATCACATTGATTCTAATTCACATAATATTTACTCGTAAATTTAACAATGAATCGAGTAAATATGATATTTTTGACATTTGTTTCAATTATATTTGGGTGTTGGCTTCCGTATGCGGAATCAATAAAAATTAGTCCTTGTGCAAAATGGAATAAATCAGGAATCGTAGTAGCTGGTAATGGTGAAACAGGTAAAAAATGATTCACAAAAGTACATGGTCAAAAATGAAATATATTGCCACTTGTTTTACGTTTTTTACTTACATTCACATACTATCGGAAATGTCCGATTTCATTTTTGATAATTAAAACAAAATAAAAATACATTGTCTTTCTCATCTGGAACAACCAGTTAATTCGTGTGATCATATCCGTTGTGTGTTTATAAAAAAATCAAGTCATTTACGAATGAGTTTCAACAAGGCTGATCAACTTAAAGAACCCGAAGCAATTTTCATTCATAAAAAAACGAATACATTGTATGTGGCTGATTTGGGTAATGAACGTATTCAAATGTTTTCGCTTAATAAATTACCGGCCATGGGTACTACCGTCATATTCAATATCCCATATCCTACGAAGATCTATGTTGATGATGACATCAATGGACAAACAATTTATGTCTCTCTTGAAGGCGAGCATTGTGTCAAAAAATGGACTCAAGGGGCGACACATGGCGTAAAAGTCGGAGGTGAATGTTTATATTGTTCAAGCGTATGGGTTGATAAAGAGAAAAATGTTTATATGGCATCGGCGGCCAAACATTGTGTGTTTAAATGGTCGCCACGAACGAATATCACAACGACCGTCGCTGGTCGAGAATATTACGCAGGATCAACGAGTGACAATCTCAATTCTCCCGAAGGAATTTATTTCGACGAAACTAGTGGTACAGTGTACGTGGCCGATTATGCAAATAACAGAATTCAAAAATGGTTAAAAAATGCGCCAAATGGTACCACTGTGGCTGGATTGAGCACGAGCGCTGCAGGTAGTGATGCTGAATCATTGTCGAGGCCAACTGCTGTATGGGTTGATGATGAAACTCATGTTGTCTATGTAGCTGATTCATCCAATGAACGAATTCAACGTTGGCTGTATAATGCACCAATGGGCGATACCATTGCAGGCGGCTTAGGTATGGATGCAGAATTTTAATTTTCTTTACCCAGTTTTTTCGAAGTAAAAAAAGATACAACTTCTTCCGATTGCTCAAAGTAGCTATTTGAAATGGAGCAAAGATAAAAACGGAGTAAAATTATGAAGCGAAACTATTGAAACCTTTATAAATCGCGCTCCTTGTTTATAACTATATGGCAAGTTGGTTCTAGATTTAAAACTAATCGTTCATGCATGAGTAATTCTGAGAAGTATATAAAGTTCAATTTTCAATGACATCAATTCAAGGTTGAACAAATCAGCATTATGACTCATTTTATCCGGAGAGTCAAAAGATTTATTTAATATTCTAAAGAATAGGCAATACTTTTAAATGTTATCTTTTCTTTCTGATGATGCTTCATAATAGGTGATGGTGATAAACAAGGTCAACTCGATCAACCTAATGACTTGGCATTTGATAATAATGGCAATCTCTATGTGTCCGATCGATTAAATCATCGCGTTCTCATGTTTAAAATTATCCACAATGATCCATGTTTTCCGACATCGACAGGTTATTGAAGTTTTCTATCTTTAATCTGCTGTTTTTTTTTTCTAAAAATGCTTTTAGCCTGTACATCGATATACAAGTGAGTACGTCAATAAAAATTCATCAAATTTTAAATTGCATTTAATAGGATGACGACCGTGACACTTGCTTTGCCAATGGTAACATGGATAATTAGGTGGATTGTTTACAATCAAATTGGTCAATATGCCTAGTCATTGACATAGAACATAATAGGATGTGATATTTTTTCATTATTTGTTTTAAATAAACACTGGAAGTTTTTGATGATCGTTTTCGTCCAAATAATCTTTTGAATGCATTTCTACGACTAACAAAGATGAAAAGAAATGTGAATATGAACGCGCTGTGCCGATATTGATGGCACGCTTGGATAATTCTCCTTCCTCCTCTTTCTATTCTCTCTCCATTGTTCTAATATCTCTCTCCTATACATACGTGTATTATGTATGAAGCAGGCCTCGAAATGGGCCGCCCGGCCCGATGATTGATGTAGATTTTTCTATTACCATATATAGATATGACTAGCAATTGAAATAAAAAGTGTTTTATATCATCGATATACAATAGATTGAATTATAAAGTACCAAATTCATGAATTTTCTGGTACCGTCATGAAGAGAAATTCCCTTATTTAGCTAAATTAGCTAGAAGTTTGCATTCAATTTCTGCAACGTCGGCTTGCGTTGAATGACGATTCAGTGCTGGCAGTCTTCTAATTAGTGAACGACGATCATCATTAAACCCTGACACTGTTGAAAATGTATTATTTATTCGATCGATTCAAAAGCACTTAAGAACAATTCCAATCTGTTTTCTGTTTGAATATGTTATTTGATAAAATGTTTCATCATAAATCGATGATTAGAATAATTTTATCCTTTTCATGATGTCCTAATGATTCTCGATATGATAGCTACATAAATATTTTTCTTCGCTGAATCTATGTGAATCTAAATCTTGTTTCTAGTTAACATGGGCTCGGGCTCGGGCCGGGCTAGATATAAATTTTTCGGGGCCGGGCGGGCTTTTAAAATTTAAGGCCCATTTTGGGCCGGGTCGGGCCATGAAAAAATGGCCCACTTCGAGGCCTGGTATGAAGTTGTTACACTCTGGATATGTGAAGAAGCGAATCAACATCATTGTCGAGAGTGGCTGTAAGCTACTTCACCTCTATCCAGTTTGTTATTACAATATCAACCCCAAAAAGAGAGAGTCCGCATATTTATCGTTACAAGCGCTGATGTTTTCATAAATTTCGAGACAACCTACACTAATTCATGTACTAGTGTCTGTCAAAAGAGCTGAAAACAGATCTTTTAATTATGATAGTTTAGAAAAGTGTGTTGATGTCAACATATGATCTTTGCTCAATTGCACACCTTTGAAAATATTTTATCTCAAAATTATAAGTTTCATTATAATTCAATGATCTAATTTCAATCAATGAAGCTCGTTCTACCTGTCAGCATTGATATAAATATAAGATTCTGGTTCTTTATTTACATGATCATCCTCTAACGCACTGAGCAGTGTTGCCAGTCGTGTGTGCTAAATCGCATAAAAAAACATGTCTTTAATTCATTGTTGATAGGTAAAACTGACTGAAGGATGTCACTTATTCATCTCTTCAATAGCTGCTTGACTAGCGTCGGCTTACACACATTTGCTGCTCGATAGTTCCATTCAGGAAAAATATGTTTTAGCGCCGACTTGACTATTAATCGCACATATGTTGACGTATGTTATTGCGCGTCGATATTCGTCCGATATCATTTTGCTTTTTAGCCAAGTTAGTTCAAGGAAAGAGTCAACATTGAAGAAATCCATCAGACCCGCCAGTCGATTGATTCCGCCATTAAGTAATTCAGCGATTGGTAAATAGGGAGTTAATATGTTGACTTCTACTTCGATTTCTTCATAAGTATTACCAGATGCAACAGCATTACTGCTCATTTCCCTCTTCAATACAAGCCTTTTCAGCGCACATTGATCGAAGGTGATTCTGTGGCAAGTGTTGATGCATACTGTTGCCTTTTCATCAATAATACGTGAAGAATTCCATGGCGCAGATGAAAAGAGAATGAACAGAAAACAAAATAATGTATGCTGATATCAACACATTTATTTTGACTATTCGTTTCCATGCTTCGATTAGAAAAGTGGAAAGATAATACCGCTGTACTATTGAATTTAACAAGTTATTTATCTATTAACGATATACGTCATGGTGATGAATCTCTTTTCTTAAGAAGCGACTCTAAACTCAGTAAAAAAAAAAGAAAAGACAATTTTGTTCAATTAAGATCTAAAAAGAACACAAAATATCAGTGAATGTTTGGATAATTTCCACCAAGTTATGTTCCATGAGAAAAAAAAAGATTTGCTTGGAATTGCAGTTCGAGTCTCATGTACACATGTGTTGAGATGATGCAGACGTATAAAGACCAATCTGCGTACTTGCATATGCATTATCACTTACCATCACATACTCACACATAACTCCCTAATAGATGTTTTAGCTTGCTGGAATATAGTATTTCATCGGCGTATTGTTTGCTGTAGAATAGAATAACTTGATTTTTGATTCTCTTTGCTAAAGATTTAGATTAGCTTTCTGAAAGCGGCTATTTTTTTGTCATGTATGAATTTACATATTTTTAATTGAACGAGGAAGAATTTTATTTTTACTAAGGTTAAGTTAATCAAAAAAGTAATGTTAATGGTTGGTTTCTTTTTATGGTATTGAAAACGAGTAGAATTCATTTGAATGCATTTTTACTGTAAGAAATTGATTTTCAGTTTAGTTTGTTATGGGAGTTCAATAGGACATGTGCCGTTTAAAATCTCAGTTTTGCTTCAGACTATAGACTTCAATTTCAACAGATTTGAAATAATGTGAACCAGTGAATGTGAGACGTCCTTTGCCAGTTGAGTCAATATAATCATTAGGAAACAAAATATGACTACGAGCATTTTCATTACTATTTGAATAAACACAAATGTCCCATAGACCGAATGTTGGTCCCATATTTGCTTTGCAACCGATTGCATTTTGACCTTTAGCATTTATTTGATATTTAGTAGGCAATATCTTATGTGGATTAATTAAAGTAAACAGAAATGCATCCTTGTCTGTGAGCCATTGCCAATTGTCATGGCTTTTCCAATTAGTCAATGAAAATCCTCCAAATAAATGTCCACTTGATGATTGAATGACAGTTAATGTTGGACCTTTGCTATCACAACACCGATAGAAATCAGTACTAGAAAACCCGTCTCGTGTAGCTTTATAGGCAAGACGCCATTTTTGATTTCGTTTTCCATAAAATTCGTTGAGTTTAATTTGATGTTCGTGACATAAAAGTGTTCCATTGGGGAAATATTCCTTCTCGATGTGAATATCATGTTCGAAGGAAGTTTGAATTTGTGAGTTGAATTTGATTGGTGGTATGACCATTTTGATTGGTGGCAGAATCATTTTGGCATGAGATTTATGTACATTAAGATCGATTTGAATTTGATTGAGTTTTTCGTTTAGGTTTTTGATATCTTTTTCGAAGTAATTATTATCGGTTTTACACTTCCTTAATTCCTGAGAAATTTGATCTAAGTCAGTTTTGATGTTAGAACCTCTCAATGCCATCAATTCTTTGATACGACTTCGTACACGATCTGCCTTTCGTTTGATACTTTCCAATGCTTGTTCCTCCCATTGATTGATATCACCGAGAAGACCTTTAAGTTGGTGCTGTTTGATCTTTGATGTATTATCCACAATATGATGTGGTAGATTGCTTCTATCGTGCCATAATTGCGCGAACTTGGTATCTAAATGTTGACGATGCTCGCGAAAATGTGTTGAACACAAAAGAGTGGAACATCCATCGCATTGAGCAATCCCCAACTGTTTGCAGTGCGAACATTTTGCTGACAATATTTCAGCCATACGACAGCTTCATGTACATATGCCTGCCGTAAAAGCAGCAATACAAGAAATCAAAGTGAAAATTTTATGATAAGAAAAATAATATTATTTTAATGGATAGAAGTCAAACAATATTTTTAATAAAATCGAAACTTAAACAGAATATTTTTTTAAAGATCGTTGTTATTCTTCTTAAATGTTTTGAAGGCAAAGGGTGGTCATTAAGAAAAATTAAAAGGTATTTTAAGAAGTAAAATGAATGTTGCATTGCTTATCACACTTATAGAAGCTGAAGAAAAAGCGTTTGACTAAAACATTTATACAAAAAAGGTGTACGAGTTATAATTAAAAAGAAAGAGTGTGGGTAAGCGTATTGATAAGAAGTTCTAACGTTCACATCCGCAACCTCAAATAGAGATAATTATATCGCTGACTTTCCATCGATGATCACAAATTGAATACGTCGCTTCAATGTTTTTATCTCTTATCATTCTGTTGTTTTTTATTTGTAACAAACAGCCTTGATGAATGTTATTATAGTTTAATAAATCACGTAGTACATCTCGGAAATATTAAGTTAACTAAGCTGAGACGAACCAGCAACAGACAAAAAATCGATCGGTGAGATAAATGTTCATTTCAAGCGGGAAAATGCCGTTCAGGTCAAAAATGAATTCTTTCCCCGTTCTGTCTATAACACAAGACAATCTATATAAGTATAAGTCAGCGTGTGTATATACTAAATTCATATCGAGTACTTTTGTCGGCACTGTTCAGAAAAAGATATCCGAGCATATGCTACACAGAACTTTACAAAAGCCAAATATGAGTGGTTTTCATTTTCATGCTTCACATTCGTTCTTTTCCAACGATTCATTGAAACCAAATTTCTTCTCAGCTCTTTGAAATTCGTCACGCATCACCACAAAACTATGAAAGCTTTCGCTTATATCGTAAATGATTTACGGCATCCGATCTTCAGGCAAATTTACCCATCATTGTTTTAACCAAAGTCAACCAAAATCTAACCGACTGTAAATTTTCCCAACATCCTTAGTACCGTGCAAACTCCTTTTTCTCCTATCGCGAAAACCTGTACGTTCATTTCGATTACATACGAACGCATTTTTCTCTATAGGAAAAATGGCGTTTCATCTATCTAAAGTATTTTTCCCATTGCGTTTTTCATTTTTCCGCTGCAAGCTCATTTTTCTGCTAGGGAATAGAAATATATTCTTACTAAAGATCGTTCACAATAGCATTTTTCTTTTTCCCAAACTACTTTTCCCATTGCGTTTTTCATTTTTGCAGTGATGTGATGTTATTGGGGGAATGGTATATTTTCATTACTGTTTTTTTCGTGTAGTGTGTGTATCGTAAGTTTAGTTTTTAAGCATTTTTAACCTGAACGTCAATTATGGCTTGAAACGAGCATTTATGTCACCGATCAAATATTTGTCTAAGCCTCGTTTTTCACAATGTAGTTTAATTTGATTACAAAACAAAGGAACCTTTGATCGTTGATTGTATGTATCGGAGCGGACGTCCCATGGGGATGGGATGGGGACGAACATTGTTAGAAAATTTTAAGCAGACAAGAAAGAATCAAAATCTCTTTCGATACGACTCTATGATATGCATACTATCTCTATCCATTAAAATTAAGATCGTTGTCTTAGATGACTCTTAAAAGCTTGTATTCGTTTTGTTTTAAATATTTTTCCTAAATTGAACAACATATACCGAAAATGTTTTAAAATATGAGAATAAAATTTGAAAGCGGTCACTGACGTCAATAAATATAATTTTAATGGATAAAGATAGTACGCATATAATAGAATCACCTCGAAAGAGACTTCAATTCTTTCTTGTCTGCTTAAAATTTTCTAAAAATGTTAGTCCCATCCCGTCTGATGGGACGTCCCGCGCGGAGCTCTGGTATGTATGTCTTTTTTTATCACCCCTTTTTTGCAATTAAATGCATTACCAAAACTAGCAAAGATTGCCGTCCGCCAATGTGTTGGTTTTTGCATGATTCAAATAACCGACAACTTTATTGCTGTGTCCTTCAGGATGGAAGTATTTTCGTTAAATTTCAGCATCGTGACTGATCGACAACATACAATCCTTTTTTTTTAACTGTCACACAAAAACTCTACCTCGTTTTATTTTTCATTTCACGATGAAGAACTGCTGGAACGAAAAAAGTGGCCTGCCGTTTTCAGAGAGGCTTACTTGTCAACACACGTACATACTTTTTTCATTCATCTTCACGTAAAAAAAACTTGTGCCATATGTGCAATTAAATTTTAATTCACAAACACGTACGTAGGAAAAATCAGTTTTATAACTTTTACTTAATGTTATATTGATGCGTCGAAAGCAAGTTAGAAATTCAAGCTGAATAAATTTTTTTCGTTTCTGAAAGAAATTTATGAAATAATGAAAACTATTCACTTCGGTGAGTAAAAGATCAGACATAAATTCTTGAATTTTCAATAGGTTTAATGAACTATTTTGTAGTGGTAGTAGATATGATGTCTCATATAAATCCATCAATATAGTAAATTCATTCATTTTTGGAATAGACATTATGCAAAATTCATTACAAATGTCCCTGTTTTCCCCACAACTGAATTGAAATTTTCCAGTTTCAAAGCTATGATTTCTGATAATATTTTCGTTATTTATTTTTAGATCTTGATTCGAGTGAGTGAATCAATTGTTACTCTACACAATCTGAGTGACTGCACGTGCATATTTGGATCAAATAGTAATGGAAAAATCGCATTTCTTACTTCGTAAAATGCACTACGTCTGTCAATATTCTGCCTGCTGTAATCGTTGTTCTCGGGAACATAAAGTATCTACCGTTCCCGTCGTAGACGTTAAAAATTGTTATCGTTCTCTTCTTTATTCTGCTGAACTCTATTGGTATCATAGTTATAGTATTTGTGAAAGTTGCGGCCGTGATGATGATTATCATTACTATCGATGCCAAGAATGCGGACATATTTATTGTCATGATTGCTGCTTCAAATAAAAGTCGTTTGGTTCTGAAATGCCTTGGCAACGTTTAATCCGATGTGTAATTTTCCTTGGCCAAATAACTCTACTACTTTCTGTTGGTGAAAAACGAGCTACCGCGACTCTAGTTTTTTTTCTCTGTTGAGAAGGATGCATTGCTCAAAATTGCTTCGAATATTATTCTGATCATAATTGAGCACGTGCGAATTTTAATAGCAGGTTTTTAAGCGAATGATTAAAGTTTAGTACTGGCTTATGTAAATACCTGTGAGATACTAATAATAAATAGCACACAACTTCAGTTGCAACCCCTTAATGAATTTATTTTACACATGGAAAATCACCTCGTTCGTAGTATTTATCAATATATATATATGAGACAAATCGAGTATTCAATGCAAGTGCGTCACAGGCTTCAAAAATAGGAATGTTAAAAAAACTGCAATATATTCTAACTATATTAAATAATATTATATTGATAAGAAAAGTTCTCCTGTTCTTGGTTATTTCATGAGTGAGGCTTATTCCTAGATGTAAATGAGTATTTTGTGATTAAGTTTTGCTTCTGGTATATTTTTACAAATAAAATGGCACAGAAAAATCCAACTACTCAGTAAATTCATTCTAATGAAGTAAAACACGGAATATAGGAAGAATTATGATTTTAGGCAAGAAATCTGCAATATTTTCTATTACAATATCGAAATTTCTCATGATAACTGTAGCACTTTGGCGTAGTTCTAAAATATCGGTAAACAAGAAAAAAGCACAGTCAATTTGTTTTCTTATGGTTAGTGTGAGTTCGGATTTGAATCTGCACAGGTATCAGGAAGTTTTCAGATTCTCAAACTAGCAACTTCATTCGCACCCAAAATATTTAGTGATATTAGTGAGACAAGACACTTTTTAGTTAAAAAATGATTTTGTTGCCCATTCGAAAAAAAAAAGATTTAAGGGATGAGACACAAGTGAAAACTTTAGTGGACTGTTGGCGAGTAAAAAGCGTTTACTTCACGTAAGATTTGAGAGAAAAGGATGTTTTTTCTCTCCCCTTATCTACCACTATTAGCATCCCTGCTTGTTGAGTGCACCATCTGCACCTTTTTCACATGCCTTTTTCTTCTTCTTCTCCTCTGGCGGAGTACCATGTTCTCACAAATACCAAACAATGCTCCTATACGATGCCAATTTATTTTTTCTGATCGGATTATTATTTATTGTTCAAACAAGTTATAATCATCATATTGACCCACGAAAGAATGTCGGCGCAATGTGTGGAAATGATACATCGCATGGCGATCCTAATTTGAATCCAATCGATGATAGTCCACCAAAACTCATACGTACAGTCGAAAATGGATCACTCTATACGGTTGGCTCTGGTGAAGATCAATTTTGGCTGGTACATGTTTGGGGCAATACTGGATACGATTATGGATTTGCATATGGAACACTTTTAAAAGAACAGATCATCCAACTTCAACCAATTGCTTGGGCTCATTTCGAACAACAAATTATGGATGAATTAGAGAAATTAAAATTACCTAAATGGTTCGAAGAAATCGTTGCTGACAAAGGTCTTGCTTTCGCATTGGATTTCCAAAATACGTTGGTCGAAGGGTATATTGATAAAGAAATTTATGAAGAAATACGTGGTATTGCTGATGCTGCTAATATTGATTATCGTGCAATTCGACGATTACACATGCTCGGTGAAATCACACGAGGTATATTAGTAAAAAAGAGGTCATGCTATTCCACCAATTCACTCATTTATCTCATTAATTGATGATAGGTCGATGTTCACTCTATGGCCTCTGGGGTAACTCAACTCTTGATGGTAAAACTCTTCAATTACGAGCATTAGATTGGGATACAAAAGGTGGTCTTCAAGATTTTCCGGTCGTTACTATCTATCATCCACTTTCACCAAAACTCGGTCACGCTTTTGCCAATGTTGCTTGGGCAGGTATATACAGTTGATAGCCTTCTCGGAAAAGTGCTACTTCAATAATTTCGAAGTAGTGTGCAGCAGATTTAAAGTAAAACTAGCACTTTTCCCTATTGATTTTAACGTGTTCTTTTTAGTAAAATTTGACTGAACCACTAATTAATGGCGGAGAATGTCAACCTAAAGTATTTTTCGACGACTTTGTTATTACTAGTAATCATGAGACATGGAAGAGTTATAACTGATTGAAACATTATTTGGCTGAATGAAAAAATCAGATTTTATTCTAGCACTATTGAGAATATCTGAAAATCCCTTGAATGAAAAAATGTGAAATAGTTTCTTTTGTTGCTTGATTGTCCTTTTCATTTTAACAGGTTATATTGGTACATTGACGGGAATGTCGTCAACACAAATGGGCATCTCTGAAATTGGAATCTATTTTTCGGATGATACATTTGGCGATGAGAGCATGAGTGGTTTACCATTCATTTTTGTCGAACGATACATTTTACAATTTTCTGAAACACTTGACGATGCGCTTTCATTTATTGCTGATGTAAGACGAACATGCCATTTGGTTTTGGCTGTCGGCGATGGAAAATTAGGCACCGCTCGCATGATACAATATTCACATTCACGTGTGAACTTTTTCGATGATCAAAATTTACAGCCTGTAGCTGATTGGCATCCACGCATACCTAATGCTGTCTATTGTGGCATGGATTGGCTCTGTCCATCTCATCAATACAGACTATATCAGCAAATAATCTATCAATATGGACAAATAACACCGGAATCGTCTATTCGAAATATAACATCAGTGGCAAAAACAGGTGATTTACACGTCGGTGTATATGATCTTACCGACAGTATTCTGTACGTAGCAAATGCTCGTGGTACAAACGAAACAGGTCCACTGGAAGCTTATCAACGGCAATTTGTTAAAATTGATCTCAATATTGAATTTGCTCGTAAACAGTCATCAATGAAATAAATTACAGAAATAAAATTGCTCTAGTACTCATACTTTCAGGAGGCAATCAACATAATTCAGTTGTCAAAAACATAAAATAAGATGTGGGTAAAAAGACGGATCACACCCCCATCATCCTTTAAGCAATATCTTCAAAAACGTTTTTGTAAAAATCTCACGCTCGATCATAACAATTAGATTTTTATTATCGATTTTCCATTGATTGAGCAATTCAACATATGTTTACTTTGCTTCTCTAAATGTTTTTGAAGAAGAACAGGAGCCAAATCACTTGTAATGAAAATATGACATGCTCAAATGCACTGATGAATGAATATGTACAGTTCAACATCAATTAATTCAGTAGAAATGCAAGATTGAAGATTATATTTTTATGTTTAAGAGAAAATTAGACTTATTGATAAATAGATCGAAAAATTCTTCCCAATTTCCTATGTGTTCACAGGCGAATCGATACTTTTCGATTGTCTTTCGCTTGAAGCGAAGTAGGTTCTCATGGCATTTAAGGCCGATCCAGCTTTGAACCATTCGATTTGTGCTTCATTAAAAGTATGATTCAATTTAATAGTTTCTGTTTCACCATTGAGATGCTTTACATGGCATTCGATTTGCTGGAACAAAAATTTTAAAAACAAATAAGTAATCAATAAAAATATGAATCGAATTACCTTATCCGGTGCAAATGATTTCAAATCAATCAACGAGATTCGATCACTTGGTTTAATCTTATTATAATCATCTGGATTATCGAATGTCAACGCTAAGAGACCTTGTTTTTTCAGATTCGTTTCTAGAATAATTCAGCTAGTTTTCAATTGAATTTATTTAAGATGTACTTTAATACTAACCATGTATACGAGCAAAACTTTTCACGATAATGGCTCGACCTCCCAAATGACGTGGCTCAAGTGCAGCATGTTCACGACTACTACCTTCACCATAATTCTGATCACCGATCACGACCCATGGGATGTTTTTACTCTAAAACTCTCGAATTAAAATTCATTATTAAATTTATAATCACATACTTGGTAATAACGAGCTGTATCTGGTACTTTACCCTGCTGATTAGTCATCGTATTTTGAATATTATTAGCTTCGCCATTCTCCTCGTTAATAGCGCTATAAATATACAGAGGAAAATATTTTACAACCGATTTCATTTTTAATTTAAAAATCAATCATACCCAATGAGCATATTATTTGAAATATTATCTAAGTGACCACGATACTTGAGCCAGACACCAGCAGGACTAATGTGGTCGGTTGTGCATTTGCCTTTGATCTAGTACAAATTAATAAATGTATAAAAAAAAGAAACAATATTAAAGTTTCATTCGATTTTACCTTCATTAGAATGGGCATATCAGTAAGATCTTGGCCATCCCATGATTGAAAAGGTTCGAGTAATTGTAGACGATCACTTTTCGGATCAACATCGACTACCAATGAAGAACCATCTTGAGGTGGTTCCTGATAATTATCAACACCAGCATCAAAACCATTCGCGGGAAGTGTATCTCCATGTGGCGATTGGAGTTTGAATTTTGATCCTGAAAATTTTTTATACTATTAATAATTCTATATTGATCTATTGAAATTTACCATCGGCAGCTGTCAATGAATCGGTCAGAGGATTGAAATGAAGATCACCTGCAAGAACCATTGCTGTAACAAGCTCTGGTGAAGTGACAAAAGCATGTGTATGCGGATTGCCATCATTTCGTCCAGGAAAATTGCGATTATACGAACAAACAATTGTATTCTTCTCGTTATTCTTTACATCTTTTCGATCCCATTGACCGATGCATGGACCACAAGCATTTGCCAAGAGTACACCACCGATGGCACGAAGTTTATCCGCCTATATCAAATCAAAATTAAATACAAACATAGAGAAATGTATTTTTTTCAATTACTGACAACTCCATCGCGTTCGATTGTTGCACGAATTTGATTCGAACCGGGGGTAACAACAAATTCACATTTAGCTTTAATACCTTTATCGATGGCTTGCTGAGCAATACTTGCTGCACGAGCCATATCTTCATAGGAACTATTCGTACAGCTACCAATCAGACCTATAAATAAATGGTTCATTTGTTTAAAACAAAATCTATCAGTGGAATATAAAATCAATGAACTTACCAACACGAATCTCGGTTGGCCAACCATTTTTGACAGCTTCTTTACCCAATTGACCGATCATATGAACTCGATCGGGTGTAAACGGACCATTGATATGTGGTTCCAGCTAGAATAATTTCTCCTTTTAGATTCTCTACCGATCTTAAAATTGATATATTAACCTCAGATAAATTAATACTAATCACTCGATCATATCGTGCACCTTCATCGGCTATCAACAAGATATCCTTATATTTATCGGCCAGTTCAGCAACGTCTATGATTAAATTTGTTTAAAAATCAATAAATTTCATTGGAAAAACTACCTTCCCGTTTTGTTGCATTGAGATATTCTTTCATGCGTGAATTGTAGGGAAAGATCGATGTTGTTGCACCAATTTCAGCGCCCATGTTACAAATAGTACCCATGCCTAAAGAACAGTATGTTGTGTTTGAGAAAGTTCGTCATCGTGTTGTTACCTGTGCATGAAATTGATTCGACACCTGGCCCGAAATATTCAATAATTGCTCCAGTACCACCTTGAACTGTTAAAATACCAGCTAATGCCAAGATAATATCTTTTGGTGAAGACCATTCATTCAATTGGCCCAGCAATCTCACGCCGATGACCTCAAAATATCATTTCACATTCGTCATCTCAAGCATGGATCGATTCTAATATTCACTTACTTTAGGACATTTCACTTCCCAGGGCATATTAGCCATGACATCAACTGCATCTGCGCCGCCAACACCAATACATAAACCACCTAAACCACCACCATTTGGTGTATGACTATCTGTACCGATTAGTAACAAACCGGGAAAAGCATAATTTTCAAGAATAATCTAAATCTTATAATGAATATCAAGTCTGTTTGTTATTTTATCTCACTTGATGAATAATACCACTACCCGGTTTCCAAAATCCAATACTATATTTAGCACAAGCAGTAGCCAAAAAGTTGTAAACTTCTTTGTTAATATCCTAAAACCAACAAATTATTGTTTTGCTTCAAAATATCTAAAGACAGTCACTTTTGCACGTTGCATATCTTTTTCACCACCAAGTTGAGCTTCGATTAAATGATCACAATGGATTGTTGTTGGACAGAGAACTTTCGGTAGACCAGATGAAATAAATTGTAGAACAGCCATTTGTGCCGTGGCATCTTGCATGGCTACACGGTCAGGACGTAGACGAAGGTACGATTTACCACGTTCGAATGACTTAATCAAAACGACATTGATTTTCAAATTGAAAATTTTCCATAGTTTTTATCTAGTACTTTTACATAGTCAGCGCTTCGTTTTCAGAAATGAAATAATTACTGATACTGCTAACTGCATCAGATTCACTTAACTATGTGAAAGCAATTGAAGAAATCAAAATTTTTCTTAGAGTGGTGTCAGCCTTTTTCTCTCTCTCTCTCACGGAATGACGACAAAAAAGACGTCTTAAAAAAATTTCAGTCTGTGAACTCGAATGTTTGCTGAAAGAAATAAGTACAATATTTATGACCTTTTAGGTCAAATCAATTGTAGGAAATAAATGTTTGAAAGTTTTATTGATCAAAAGTATTTTTCCGTGATCTAAAATATTGCAATTCTACTCATTCTCTTTCATACCTGTTTATCAGGTTCGTCGGCATGTGAATAGAGTATCTTTTCAGATAGTGTCAATGGACGATTCAATCTAGCAGACAAATGGCATTCAACTAAAGTTACAACGAGATGGTCAACCTACCGTTTTCGTACGATCTCCAAATTTTGGATCAATTTTTCGTAATCGATTAAACAACGCATTGTTACGCACGAAAAGTAACACTGATATACCCTTGTGTAAAAACCGAAACAAAGTTACGAATGAGCAGTTTTGCCCTTTATCACCACATGACAAATACACCAGCGTAAATTTTCTTTCTTTTTATTTACATTCAAGGCATCGCTTTTTGATTAGTCAATCGCGTTCGCTGTATAGTAAATATTGAAAGAAATTGCGCTAAACGTGTCGCTAACTGTCTTTAACGGGTTATAATTATTATGAGCTAAGCTCGATTAACGCATTAGTTGCGTATCTCTAATTTATACACATAGTCACATCCTCTTCCATTGCTAAAGGAGCTTTGCATTATTTTCTTCAGGTTTTCTAAATCTGTAATAGAGAGTGAAGAATCAAAAAAATTTATTTAGTATTTTCTTCGCAAATAGGTGTGTCTCTGAGAATTAGAACATTTTTTCATAAACGTCGATCGATGGAATAAACCAATAATTTCCAGTAATTGGTGTTGAAAAATCCATAATTCGATCATAAATTCCATCGTCCATTCCAATCATACTATTGAGTTGTCTTTCATGTTTATTTGGATTCGAAGCATATGAAATAAAAAATAGCCCATGCTCTTTCATACCTCCATAAGGTAAAGATTGTCTAACTACTTTGATATCCACACCATTCTCTTTTAGATCCGTTCGTGATATATGAGATGTGCTAATTTTTGGTCTGATCTTTTTACTTTCTTCTCCTTTCGTTCGTCCGATTACATTCTCTTGTTCTGCTTGTGATAGCCTAAAAAAATATAAATTTTGATTCAATATAAAATTGCCATACATTGTCAATATACCGAGCCCATTGATTAAGATTATGCTTCCATTTTTGTGTTAATGCAAATGATCCTCCAATATGAATCGGAACATCGTCTCCCTCACAGATAAGTGCAGCTTTAGCCTAAAGCAGAAAGTTGCAAATAATACAATATTTAAATCTACTTGAAAGTATACTCTGAGTTCATCTCCCTTTGGATTTTCGTTGCCATCTTCGAAACCCGTAAGATCTTGAGATAATCCATTTGTTTGTGAGCTCATATATGAAAAGCCAAATGTTTCATCCAATTCAATAATACAATCATCAGGAATAGATTGACAAAATTGTTGACCCAATTCAAAACAAAGATCTTTTCGATCACTTCTAATATGAAGCATTAAGTCACCTCCTAAAATTTTCCAATATCAAACAAAATCATGAATATTCAAGTTACCTGTACATGGCATCGTTTTTCCAGTCGAACTATTTTTCTCTTGAAATTCTATAAAAACTTTCGGAAACGAAATATCTGCTCGTGCAAGCCATTCTTGAGTTTTAGAATACCCAATACCTAATGTTGCCTCTAGTCTGCAACCTGGATGTAATTGGCTAAGTGATTCCTTTATTTGAGGTAATTTTCGGCATGCTTCTCTAATATCATTATCATATTCATTGGTCAGATGAACTAAATTGATATTAAGAAAAAATCAACTCTCTTCGCAAAGCTTGACATACATACGGATGATGTAAAGTCCGTGCTCATATGGATTGAACGGTGTTAAAATTCCAGTTTGGCAATGGTAAATATTTGAAATCGCAGCACTTTGCTTTTGAATATCTTTCGCTATTCGTAAATCCTTGGCTGGGGAACTTTTGTGATGACCTTCTACAGAAAAATTTTATCAGAAAGAAATTATGCGAGATCAATGATGAAATACTCGAACAAGTTTAGTTATTCAGAAAATTAGTGATTTATATCATAGAAATTTTTGCTTACCGTTTATCGGTTCGATTGACTTTGTCAATGCTTTTTTCTTTAGTTTGTCGAAATAGCTTGTTTCATTCATTTCTGAAATTTTTTGATCTCTATGAATACATTCTTGATTTTTTCATCTTTATAATTCTGTGTTGTTTGTTATGTCATACCCATCAATTGAAAAAAAAGAATAAATAAAGGTAGTAATGACGCGCTGCTTAATGTCCTTTGTACTGAAGGTAATGATAAGATTTATTTTCAAGTGTTCTTTATATTTCGTTTTTCGACGAATCGAATCAACAACAAGATAAGAAATGTGGCACGTTTTTTTTTAATGAAAAACTATAGAAACCAAACACTGCCGACCTAGCATGAATTTCTTTTTCCGCAGTTAAATATGCAAATATGTTCCAAGTTTCGTCTATTGTCCCAAGAAGGGTGTGGGCGATTGATAATATCGTCTACTTCCACATTTATCATCGAATAATCGAAAGAAAAAAGAAAGAGTACATTTTATCATTTTATATTTATCAAGACATTATCCTCTTTGCTGTTTTTTTTAAATAAAATAAGCAAAGAAACATGCACATAGGTACACGAAGAGAAAAACGAAACAACTGTTGAAACACCAATTTGTTTTTTTTTCCTTTAAATTTTTGAAATATATCAAGAAACAAAAGTGAGTGAACAAAAAGAAATTTACATGTCCATGATGGGATTTTGTACGACTAGTTCATCAAGTACCAGATCAAATTCAAGTGGACAATCAATAAATGGTAAAGCAATAAGATCAAATGGTAGAGTAAATTTTTCGACTTTAGTCATAGATGAATGTGTGGTTTCAATGGGTAAATTTAACTCATTACTCTGTTCTCGCGCATAAACAAAGGCAAGTTGATCGATTGGTACTAATAATAAATCAGGTCTTGCTTCTAATTCTCGAGATTCATATTTAGCTATTATACGTCGACGATGATCTTCAACAAGATCAGCAACTTTATTGTATGATGCACACATAGTTGCTAGATCGGATGTAAATGTTGTTGACTGTTCAATATTTGATGGTTCACATAGTTGTTGATCATTATCACTGTCATCATCTTTTTTTTGCCGTTTCTTTTTTGGAACAATAGAAACAGTTAACGATGGCTCAGGAATGATTGTAGAAACAGGCCAAGAGCTTGTACTAATTATAGATGACGACGATGAGGATGATAATGGTGATATAGGTGAGCCTGCACTACTACCATTTTCCCAATTACTATTCGCAGGTATTAACGTTGACGATGATCGATGAATAAGCGATTGAAGTTTCGATGATGAACCGGATTTAACAATAGGATTGTTGGGAGATGAAATTTTTCTTGAATATTGAATAGAACTAAAAATACGAAAGAAAAAAAACTATAGTTTCATATTTTTTCTATAAACGAGTTTAATACTATTGAAAAATTTCAATGAACATGATCTTGCTGTACTCAAGATATTCAATAGCCACTTACACAACATGAATATCGGTGCTTTTTTTCTACCTTACACTCTATACATTGATCATCAGCTAAGAATTATAGTAGACGTATGTCACAACACAGTTAACACACTACCGAATGGATCATTTGATATAGGCAACTACTAGTCGTAAGACATGATGACCTCAATACTGTCATCTATCGAAGAGTTCCGATGTTTTATCGATTGAAATATCAATCATTTTGGACAGAAACCTAAGTGAATTTCTCATACTTTACTACACTATATTCTATGAAAAGAATTTGAAAGCGTTTCTTCGTTAGTTCAATAGTCTTGTGCCACTCATATGATCAAGTCAAGTACACGAAATCCTTCTCACTGATACAACAAATTATGAGACTTCAAACTGACTTTGTATTCATATTAATCAAATCTCTTCCATGGTGTAAAGCTGAATAATCGATTTTAGCTGGTTCATTCAGACTTTCATCAATGATTCTCTTTTGTAAAATAGCATGAACAGTTGATGTTTCTGTTGACAGTACGTGTGGTTCATTTTTTTGCATTTCCATTAAAATTTGTTGTGTAGTTTTTAAACGCGGTAGGCTGCCATTTGTTTCAGTTAATAGAGCAGGTGAAATAGGCGTTGGTGTTTGAAGAACTTGAGTTTTCTTCCGTTTAGCATTCGTTCCACCATTGACTATATCTGAATCGGATTCATGTTTACGTTTCTTTACGGGAGAATTTAATTTAACTCTGAGTATGAGGCGAGGTTTTGTATCACCATTGGTTGGTGATAATGTATTCGACGATACATCAGTTTGAGAAACATTCAATAGACCTTGCCAAGATCGAAGAAGTTTCTTTGCTCGTTGAGTTATTTCAATAATTAATTCTGGATATGTTTCAGTCGATGAAATAGTTTTTTTTCGTGCATCTAATTTTTGACGAATTGTATTTATCTCACGACCAAGACGTGTTGCCTGGAAAAGAAAAACAGAAAAACAAAATTCCATTTATTTAACGGAAACTACAAACTTGTAATTGATCCTTTGTAATTTCCATTTTTTCTAATTGACAAATAATATCCAATACAGTTTCAGGCTTAAGAACCTAAAGAATATGTTTATTTAATGGTTAATGAAATTTTATTTAAAAAAAAAAAAAAAGTCATTTTACATTGTATTCACCATCGACAGCACACAACAATTTATTTTTGAGCGTATCGAGTGATATCGAATCAGTTTGCATTGAATATTTTTTATTAATTAAAGAGAAAAAAAGTCAGGTTGGTAGTAACAATAAAAACAAAAATCTTCATATCAATGTCTTTCAATATTTGAGTATATATACATGCTACAAAAAAATTTCATTGAAAAATAAAGCGAAACAAAATGAGCGAACGACTTTTTAGACAAAAGACAATACAATATACAATATGCAAAAACCTGAACTAGTTTATTCTGTTCTGTACTTGCCTCACTCGTTCGAAAAAAAATTCGTTAAGGTCATTCGTTATTTAATAATAACGAATCAAAATGAAGAAAATATGTCTCTAACACACCAGTACATACGACAGGTGCCGCTAAAACACAAGGTAGGAATTTCCTAGATATTATTGAACCGTGTTATATGATTAGGTACAGTGATAGTGAGTGCATATGAGAGGTGTTATGAGAAAGATTACAAATGCACTCATTTTTCTGCATTAAACTAAAACAAAATGCTTCGTATTGCTGTTGTCAATATCTCTTAACTTGTGTTATGTACATATTGTATTTTATTTCTCTTGCATTATTCGTGTTCGTCGTATACATTACATGAAAAAACTACACTAATGAGTCTCGACAGAAAAAAAGTAATAAAACCAATTACGTCAAATTCAATGATATATAAAAAGCAGCGAACGCTTTATTCTCATGAAAACAAACCTGTTCAACAAGAAGTCAGAAATGAACGAAACAAGTAAAAATTGTCATCACTATCTTCATGTAAGACTGAGATCAGGAGCAAACAAAAAAAAGTTGATCCCATATACATATGCACTCATTGCTATTCTATTAAACTGTTGTTTTTTAAAGTATATCTACTAAAACACAATATTCGTGTTCAATATCATTAATTATGTGTGTCATATGTAATTTATCTACTCGCTGACTGATAAGATTAATTATTTGCAGCACTATTAAAAAGTCATATTATTGCCAGCATACATGCATCTTATTAATATTAACATAATAAATCAATTTAACAGATATTCTATTGAGTATCTTAATTAACGTCAATAAAAGATTCGCTGCTTTCAAAATAACAAGAACAAAGCTATTGTGACAATGAAATGTTCACTATTGACATTTTTTTCTCAGAAATTATCTGTTCCGATAGTTAAATCCTGACCGACTCTATCTTTAATTAGCGTATTTCTCATAAAAATTGCTTTTGCACTTAATTTTTTCTCTCGCTTGTAAGAAATATATCGACAGTCTTCACTATTATATTATTATATTATTAGTCGTAAAAATAATTTTTTATGATTGGTTCAGATTTTGCCATTCACGTGCTCTCTTAACCTCTCTGACGATTTTTCTCCATGGTGTCACTGACATCCCGTAAATAGCAAAACAGTCGTCATAGTTTCCATTAGTCTATCATTTTTCTGTTAGTTGAGTGTCAGTGTTTGCGTGTGCACCAACTGTCATAAAGAAAATCATGTCTTCAACATCAACATTAGCATCGACTCAACAAGCTGAGATTGAAGAGACAATAAAACGAATTCAAACTCATAAAGGAGTCCAAGGTTTTATTTTAACAAGCAATGATGGTATTTTACTATGAAATTTTACTAAAACGAAAAAAGTATTTTCTTGTTTTTGTTGCTAATAAACAGGTAGTTTTGTTCGTTCAACTATTGATAATTCAACAACAATGTCATTGACAAGTCTCATCCGAACACTTTCGGATAAAGCGAAAAGTTGTGTTCGAGATTTAGATCCACAAAATGATTTAACATTTTTACGTATTCGTACGAAAAAACAAGAAATTCTTGTTGCACCTGGTAAAATCATTAAAAAATAGATAAAATTTATCTTCTTCTATTTAGATAAAGATTATTTGACCATTGTTTTACAAGCTCACGAACAATCATAAACTTTTATATCTTTTTTTCTTAATTTTCGCCTTATTTTGCCGTCCGTCTGTTTTTTTTTCAAAAATGATGATTATAATCTCATAAATAATGACTCAATTTATACACGAGTTTTTCATTTTTTTCTAGATTTGAATTTTTATTTCAAATGACACAGGTTCTGAAAAAATTATTTTAAAAATTCATATATCTTTTTCATATTTCAGGCAGAGGTTGATGATACATTAAAACGAATTCAAGAACACAAAGGTGTTCAAGGTTATTTAATTATTAATAATGATGGTAAGTTTAAGACTAAAATAAAATCATTGAAATTCATTGATTTGTGTATTTTTCTTTAGGTATTCCAATTCGTTCAAATTTGGACGCATCATTAACTCAACAATATGCAGCACTAATAAAATCTTTGTCTGATAAAGCTCGTTCGACCATTCGCGAAATCGATCCATCAAATGAACTTGTCTTTTTTCGTATGCGTACAAAAAAACATGAAATTCTTGTTGCTCCTGGTGCGTACATAAAACGAAAAATCTCGATTATTTATGTTCACCAATTTTTTTTATTCGTTTAGAAAAAGAATACACAATGATCGTCTTACAAGCAACTGATGTTCAATAGCTTTTTTCTTTTATGTTCATATCTAGGCGTCGATCTGTCGCTCAGTTTTATTTCCATAATAAATATAAAACGAACGAAAGACTATCTTGATAAAAAATTAATTTTTATTCTATCAGTTATAATTAAACTAGACCATTATATTCATGCTGATTATGTTAATTCTCTAATGCTTTGGATATGAATTCTCAATATCTTGCTAATCTTAATAAATCGCTTTATTTATTGTGACGAATTCGCAATGAGCCGCTGACCGTATTATCTTATATAGTGCAATCTGTCTCAACGGACTTTTTACACGAAAATTAATCATTCAGATGGCTGTTCGAAATATCTTGTTAATGATTAGTTACGTTCAAGTAGTAAAGCATTTTTTTTCTTTTTTCTCAATTAATCACTTGTATTTTACCTTTGATTTCTATACTTTTCTCTATGATTAATATCATAAAATACTTATTTTATTACCTAAATCAACAGTAACAAATATAATTTCTTCGCGCGTGTTAAATCATTTGCATAGCTTTATTGATCTGAATGAATCTAGTGCATTATCATTCGTTTTTATGTCAAGCTATAAAAAGAAGTGAAGAACAAAATAAACAAACGATGCAAGCAATGATGCGTGCATTGCATAATAGTCACTTAACCAAATATATCATCAACACAATATTTTGCTACCTTGAGAGAAAAAATACAGAAACTAAATAATGGAACCATCAGAATATACAGTTGTTCTTCATAAACGCTCCGATCAACAAAGTTTTGGTTTATATATCGGTGAGGATTATCCTTTTGGTGTTTATATAATTACAATAGAACCTCATTCACCAGCAGCAGAGGCTAATGTACATGCAGGTGATCGTATTATTTCTGTCAATGGACAAATGGTATCAAAAATGTCAACGAATCCAAAAGAAACGGTATCAAATATAGCAAAAAGAGCTCAACGTTTAACATTGTCTATTCAATCGTCGAATATATATGATTTAATTGATAAACCATCAATGATTGATTTTAATAATAATAAAACTACTACTACTACTACTAATAATAATAATAATAATAAATATCGATATGATGCACCAACGCAAAGTCATGGTCTTGATCAAAATCTTGAAAAGTATAGAGTTTACTTTTAATTATTTATAAAATTTATCTTGATATTTATTCAGCTATATTAAATCACTGTTTTCTGCAGAAAATTTACAAATTGTTCGTGCACCCTCAGGGAATCCCTATGAATTTGTATTACTATCTGATCGAAACTCATTTCAACCTACTCTTCGTAACACAGACCGACACAATGAAACAAAAGAAAAAATTCAAACACCAATAGACCAGAAACCAAAAGAAAAAATTCAAACACCAATAGACCAGAAACCAAAAGAAAAAATTCAAACACCAATAGACCAGAAACCAAAAGAAAACATTCAAACACCAACAGACCAGAAACCAAAAGAAAACATTCAAACACCAATAGACCAGAAACCACAAGAAAACATTCAAACACCACCTCAACAGCAAGTTACCCCTAGTAGAGGTTTATCTAATTTAATTCTACGCAATCCACTAGCAGCAAACGCCAACGAACCTAGTAATTCTCCAACAACCAATTCTTTACCAATTACTCCGCCTATAATAAAAAATCCAGAGCCTGGTCCAGGGGAAACAGGTTTGTTTAAAATTTATTTTGTTAATTTATGAATTCATCTTCTTAATAGCTAAAGTTAATCGAGTGAGTTTTCTTGGAAATCAATCAGGACCAGAATTTTCTCAACAGCAACAACCCGGGTCAGTGTATCCTCAACAACAACAACCAAGGACAGTGACACTTAACAGACAAGCAGGACCTACAGATCCTAGCGAACCAGGACCAGTGTATCGTCAACAACAACAACCAAGGCCAGTGGCACCTAACAGACAAGCAGGACCTACAGATCCTAGCGAACAACCACCATTGACAAATACTCCATGGCTACGCGAAATACATTTGAAGCGTGCACCGAACTTGAACTCTTTTGGTTTTGATGTAAAATATAATCATATGTACTATCTTGTTACCGCTATCGAACCTAATAGTCCAGCTGCACAATCTGGCCTTCAAAAAAATGATGTTATACAAAAAGTAAATAATCAACCAGTAGAAAACATGTCTCATACAACTTTCCTTGATATTATGAGCATGAACAAAGAAGCTACTTTATTGGTTCAAATACTTGATGATTATTTGCTAAGGAATCCTGCAACACAACGCCCCATAAGTACTGTATCAACAACGACTACAAATGGTGACAATAATAAATCTAAAGGAGATCAACGAAAAAGTGTTTTATCTAGAGCATTGAGCAAGTTTAAGAATCGTGAATGAAGTTCAGTTTAACTTCAAGTAGTTTGAGAACAAGAAAAAATTATTTAATGATACACATATATGAAGAAATATATTTTGTATGAAAGTTCACGAAAGATTTTCAATAAATATTTACAATGGCAAAAAGAAATCCATATAAAAATTTCGCAAGCTTCTATATTATTATTCAAAATATTGTATCACTGCAATGGTGAACAAGTTATTCATACTTATTTGACAACGAAAATAACTGAATAACATTGATAGGTACGACGTCCGAGCCATTGATATTAGTGATACTTACTGTACATAGTTTCTATGAAATAAATAAAACTCATACTATAATAATATCAAAGTCTAGATAGATCATTAATTTTCTTGATTAAAAATTTACTCAATGTTTATGTTTATAATCACACTCATTAAAAACACCTTGATTAAGATTATTTAAATCGATTGTTGAAATAACATTTGGAGTTCTTTGTGCTAATATAATTATAGTACCAGTTAGTGATGCAGTAGTAAAAATAATCAATAGAATACGATCGAATACTAAAGCAACATGTTGCCAATCATGAGCATTCTAAATAAATCGAAATAAAATTTGAAAATAATGATTTATCAATTTTCTACTTTGTTTCTTGTTACAGTTCGATTAAATTTTGTAAAAATTAATTCAAGTTCACCTAAATGAAGTATTTTTTCTAACATAATTGAAAAAATACTATCAAACGTATTATCTCGTGGTATTTTCATGAGAATTTTTGTTTTATTTTGTCTTGTTTTCTTAATTTCATGTTGTTTTGATGATGATATAAATAATAATGGTGATAAAACTTGAACAAATAAATGTTTCATCCATTTTGGCATTGATTTTTTATTATTTTGTTCTCGATAGTATAATGCAAGAGTAATTATTGTATTAAATATTGATAGTGCTACTAGAACCATTATAAACAGTAAATATTTTCCTAGCAGAGGTACCATTATAGATGTTGATGGAATTAAGTCAGCGAGTAACGGGAAGAAAACTGTCAAGGCTAATTCAATACTGATACACAGGACAATTTTTTCGCCCGATTGACTCGGCAAGTAGAAGACAATCAATGTTAATAATGATATACCAACACAAGGAATTATTAAATGAACAATATAAAATAATGTTTTACGCTTTAATACAAGTGCATAGGTGACATCATAATAGGGTTGTAAACAGCAAGTATATCTTTTTTGATTACGTCTAGCTGGCGCACGAATAATTTCCCATTCACCGTTGGGATAATAATTACGAAAAAATATTCCTTGAGAACGATCATTATCAAGTGAATCGGCCATTTCAATGTTATCATAAACAATATGTGAGAGATTTAATTGGTTTCCATCGTGTCTATAGAAGAATTTTGTAGATATAAAAGAGATAGAAGAAAGAAAGAAAGATATTTTTACTTACGTCCATGAACCAAATTTAAGCGAACAGATTTGTTCATCTAAATATTTTTAAAGGTTGACATATTTTGATTTCAAGTAGTTCCATACTCTCTCTCTCTCTCTCTCTCTCTCTCTGACATTAATTTTGTTTCTGATGACGAAACGTACGATGTACTCTACGACACTATTCAAATTCTTATATTTAAATTATTTTCTCAAGTAAATGGCCTAATTTTTTGTCTTTATTAGATTAATCATGACAGAATTTCTCCTTTGAAATAAAAATGAAATTCTATCATTTACTTACCAAATGGAAAATATTGAACATTAATAGGACAACTACTTTTAAATATCATCGGAGGTTCCCATATAATAGCCCCCGATGGGTACACTGACGCTTTTGCTAATCACAAAGAGAATATTTCTTCAAATTAATCATAATGAAATAAAGCCCTACTCTTTAATTTTACTTGATAGTCTCCATCAGCATTATTATACTTGAATATATAGAAAATAAAAGCATTGAAAAAAACTCACAATTACTTTTGTTAAACAAAACAAAAAACACATACCAAAGCAATATCAGGTAACCATAATTCTTCCGATGCAATATACATTATACAAATATTCTCATACATACTTGGATCCCATCTCAATCGATAATCAAACCATTCCTATTGATGCATTAATAAGAATGTATTTTCTTTCAAAATAAACATATCTTACATGTTTCAGCCATACATTTGTTGTCATAATTTGACTTTTTTCGTCCTCAAATTAGCAAAAATATTCCTAGTATTCACAGCTAATTACAATCAATATCAAATCTTACGACATCAATCAATTGAGTTACACTTAAACTAATTGCTACATTCAAAACATCCATTGCATTATACGCAGGACGAACCTATCAAAGGAAAGGTCAATCTAACTAGATCTTTTATTCTTCTTCTCCAATCAACATTTATTTACTCGTTTATCATAATTACGCATTAAATCTTCATATAATTTTTTTGCTAAATCACTTGCATGAATATTTTCGTCTGTAGATAAATTTTTTTTGTGAAAATACAAGCCTTTGAAATCATCGAAAAAAAAACCTACTTGCAATCAATATAAACATAACAAACCATATAGAGTAATTATTCATCATGTTTCTTTTTTTTCTTTGTTCGATGCTCTTCTATAGGCAGTGAAGTGTTTGTTAAGTGTTGAAAGCGGAAATGACTAGTGAACATGACATTTTGTGGACGTGCTTAAAAGCAGCAGAGTACGATGTCCTTGATGATGAATTAGGAAAAATACAAGTAGTTATAGTCTTGATCAGAATTTGTTTTCTCTCTTCACATATCTTCTATATATAAAACAAGAAAGAAGCAAAAAAGAAAAACGAGACAGATTGCCAGATCATAAAAAGGCGAGAAAAACGAAAGAAAGAAGAGATGAACTCAAATGCAAAAGCACACATGCTAACTACATAAAAAAGAAAGCAAAACGTTCTTATTCGATATGTATATTTGTAGCTAAAATTTCTCCTGTTGATGTTGTTTGACAACCTTGTGAGACATATCGGCCTGTTTCATCGGCTTGTTCACGTAGGGATATTGCATTTTTACGTTGTGCCACTTTTTTTAGATTACGTCGGAGAACTTCAGCGTCGAGACCACCCGCCATTTTTGGCAGTGGACATTGTTCTTCATCAAGCGTTGGTAAACCAATACGACTATGTCGATTAGAACCGGTGGAGTTTATGAATGTCATCGGTGGAGATTGATTTCCATTTGAATTATTATTATTATTATTATTATTATTATCAATCGATTCATCGAGTCCACCGTTTGTTTCATTAGACATTTGATAAGCATTTAGATCTTGATCAATAGGTGTATATCCGTTAGACGGTTGAGAATTTTGATGTTGTTGTTGTTGATTTGTTGAGTAATGATCCAATGCTGGAGGTGATATATAACCACCATTACTTAATGTAATCGATGATAGATTATTTGTACTTGCCGAATGAACAATATGAGGTATTGAAGAATTTGAATTAGCTAATGAAATAGATGTCATTAATTGAGCAGGACGATTGTTTTGACGTGGCCAAGTTTTCAATGATTTCCACTTTGTTGAACCTTTAGAAATAGAAATCAATAGAAGTATTCTTGAGTAGACTAATTTTATTTTTCTATAACCCGATCGGCAATAGTCAATCGATCGAATAGCAATAATAAAAAATGTCTTTTTAAAAAGAAAGTTATATTTAGAACTCATTAATATTAAGAAAGCAAACTTCAAATCTAAAGATATTTGCTTCCATAATAGATGATGCTCTTTACACACAAAAAAAGGTATTGTTTACCTTCTTTTGGACCAAGTATAGCATTAAAGTTCATTGAATCGCCGGGATTAAGAACACATGTAAGATCATTAAATGTTTCAAAATGGCATGATTGTATATCGAAAAAAACTTGCTCATTATTTTCCATATTTAAAATTCCGTATTTCGGAAAAATTCTTATAACAACACCCGATGCTGTCATAGATGTTGATTGTTGAGATTGAGGTTGAGTTTGTGATAATGGTGTTATTACGGTTGATGATGATGATGATGTTTGAAGATTATCATTTTTATTTAATAAAGTTCGTGCCGCTTCCGATTTCACACTCACCGTACCATCTATGTGTAATTGAAATACGGCATTATGCCGTTTAAAAAATGTTATAAGATCATCTCGAGTAAATCCAATCAATTGAGCAAGATGATCAGGTGCACGAGCGATTAATCCAGGTACATTTTGAAGTAGAATACGACCACTTTTATGTAATGAACGCATTACATAATGCACAGCTTTAACTTCGTTTGGTGTTAAACGTTGATGTGTATTTCGAGTTATGGCCGTCGTCATTGTTGTTGTTGCTGCTGTTGTTGACGATGATGATGATAGTGATGAAGACGATAGTAACATCGATGGATTTATACTATTTGTTGGTGTACTTGGCATTGATCCATTATTCATATTCATATTGGTATTACCAATTAATGGTCGTGTACCTGATTTAAAAGATGTTGAACGTGTTAACATTAAACTATTTCCGCTAACATTCATCATATTATTATTTGATAATGTAACACGACGTTTTGGCGGTGGTGATGGAGGTGGAAATAGTACACCTGGTAAGTCTGCTTTACCCTAAATAATTGATGAAATGAATTTTTACTTGATCACTTTTTTCTCTTCGCTGTCTAGTTTCTTACTTTAAGACCACAAAATTCATCGCGAACAAGAAAAATATGTGGATAACGTAAAAGAAATACTTTAAATTCATTTTGTGGTCCAACATATTTTCGTACATCGGCAGATGCTTGTGATGCATGTCCAGCAACACTAACAATGGGTAACCATTCTTCTTCACGCTTTGATAATTGTTTCTTAAAAAAATTTATTGCTTCTTGTTCAATTTCACGCATTGTTTTAGCATCCCATATAGTTTCAGTATTATTTGTAATATTATTATTCGATAATGTTGTACTTGTTTCTGTTCCACCAGCAATTTCATTCGCCTCGCCAATCGAGGCGGATGAAATCGTTGATTTGCTTTTATTATGATGAGATTTTGCTGGATTTATTGTGCGTACTGGTGTTGCACTATTTGCTGATACGGTATCATTATTTACCGTAAATAATGATGGATACCGAAGCAAGAATTGTTGTAATCCTTGCTCATTACCGCCGACAGCACGCAACATTTGAGGTGTAAATGTTCGATCAGCGAAGCTATCGTAAAGCTTCACCATCGGCATGGCTTGATTGTTACGGATGAGCACATCAAGAATAAACAGAATTGCTTGATGAGCCACCTGATTAGATAAATAAATAAATAAATAGATAGACATAAGAAAATTAAAAAAAGAAGAAACTAACCGACGGCTCATCGATTGCTATTCCATGCGTCTTCTCGGCAGATACCACAGGAATTGGAACGGATGTTGTTGACGACAAAGATGATGATGATGTGGTTATATTAGGTGTTGTTGGCAATGAAAACATCTCCTCCTCCTGTAACAATAAAGACGACATGTTTCTTGTCAAATAACAAATCGACAGGAGAAGAAAAAATGATTCACACGAATATATAGGCAAATCATATTCAACAATCTTAAATTGGTCACGGATGAATGAATCATGCTACGGTCTTCTCAGTTAATGACACTTGCCAATGCATATATATATATATATATATATATATATGTGTGTATATATATATGTATATATATGCATATATGAATATATGTACATGTAACTATAGGCAAATGTGCACCTATAAAAATATCAATTAGAGATTTCTCACAGATTTTGACCTTCATTTTCTTTTCTCTTTCACTCATTCAATTCTATTGTATAATTGATGATGGGGAAAAGATAATGATAATAATAACAATAATAAGGATGATGATGATGATGACAAAGTTCGACTACATGTAGTTTTGTGTATGAGATAACTGCTACTAGAAGATTAGTTGTGCACATAGACACATACACACTTCTTTTCTTTCCTTTTCATTTTTGCTTCTCTCGTCAATTCTCTGTCTGTTTACTCGTTCTTCATAACAACGTCTTACTACTTCTGTATAGGACATGCGTACAAGTATTTCCATCTCTACAAGAAATACCAGTTCACGTTCACCAGAACAAGAAAATAGATGAGATGAATGTCATTTCTTTATAGACAAGAAGGTCAGAATGCCAAAGGCTCCATTTAATAATTGTACCATATTACTATTATTTATGATCTTTATGATTGAACTATATTCTTTCTTCGTTTATAATAGCCATTTACCTGTCTCTGTATGTTTTTATTTTATTTATGATGAGATGAGAGATGTTGGGAGGATACTGTTGATAAGTTAATACTTATAAATGAAAGTAATGTAAGTAGGCGAGAAAAAAAAGAAAGAGAGAGAGAGAGAAATGAATAAGAAGCAATTATTTTGAAATAATAAATAAAGTTGTGATGACAACGAAGAAGATGCAGACAATATATGTGTGTGTAAGTGATCTGATTACGAAGCAAGATGGTGAGAGCTTCGCGTATGGCGGTGTCGCCGATAATGATGTTGGACTATAGGCTGCTTCTTTCTTCTTTTCGCTTCGGTCTTTTTTGTATTGCCCTGAAAAGGAGAAAGGGAGAGACAGAGACAGACAAAGAGAATAGGAAGAAAAAATTGACAATATGATTTGTTCGCTCTTGCTTTATATGTCTATCGTCGTTGCTATTCTCTTCCGGCACGGTCAATCCCGTTTACTACGAGTGCAAACGAATAACTACGCATAAGAAACATCTGTTTATATTACGACCTACGTTTTACACCAGCAAAAAAGAAGAAAATATTCTACTTGTTTTTATGTGAGAATTAAAGGAAAAAGAAAAAACGAGAATAGTTTTTTGATTCTAAATAGATAAGAGTTGTCTTTCTTTCGGGTTAAGAATAGAAAAATATATTGATCAATTTTCAATATTGTTCTTATTAAAACAAAAGGGAAAAAGCTAAATCAATCATCTCCTGCATAATAGAACTGTCCTATTATGTCAAATAATAATATTAACTTCAATGAATAATGACTAAATCGGTTGAATAGCCAATGAAATGAGTCATTTTTAATCAGATAATTTGCTATGATTAAAAATTATTCAATTAAAAACATGTTTATCAACACGCACAATTTATCAACAATAACCTTTCAGTTAATTCAATATATTTGAAACAAATATCAATTTGATGGAGGTCGCTAAATTACGGATACATTATATATTCAAATAACTTTATGATGAATGATGTACTTCTATATAAGATACAATCTTTAGAGTATCCAAAGAGAAATCCATTAGTAAGAAATGTCGTTAGTAATGTGTCATCAAACTGATGGTAATGCAATAAAACGAAGAGAAAAATTTTTGTCACAGAAGCCCAAATATTAACCATACATTGATGTTAGATGATCCATCGTTGTTTTCTATACCATGCATAATATCTTCCCGATGAGTGTTTTCATGGTTTGTTTTCTTTCTACAGGCGTCTTGGTTATGGCCTTGCTGTTGTTTCTTCTTTATATGTTAACGCTAGTCTATCTCTTTTTTTTGTCATGGCTATTTGTTACTCAAAAAAATAGACCGAACAAAAAGCTACCAGAAACAGAAAACTCAAGGTAATATTTTATTTGTATCTTGGATATTGCTGTGTGTTTATCTGTTTGATCCGATTTCATCTTTAAAGATCATGTTATTACTATAAATGAATAGAGAAAAAAGCTGAGTTATTAGTTTCAATACTCGATATCAAAAAGGAATATCTGGAAATTGAATTAAGTACTTGAAAATGATCGTATCGATAGATGAAGTGTTGACTTGCATATACTTATTATTTTTTTTCTTTCTTTCGGAAATTATGTTGACAATTATATACTTTTCTTTCCTTGACAAGCAAAAGCTATGATTATCAAGTACTATTATCATATATGGATTAGATAGAATATGCCAAAATATGATAAACTACTAAAGAAAAGGTCGTATACGCATTTATTTGTACTTACAGAAGTTAATTCAACTCTATAATAAGATTTAATGAACTCATACTTTGAATCATACTTTTAAACAACGAAAATTACGATAATAAAAATACAAAACCAGATATATGAGTGTAACTTCGTGTTTATTTTTGATGCTATAAATGATTATTTTCAGTGGAGTCGGTACATGATGAATCAAAGAAAATGTAAGTTATATATGTATACTATCACCAGAAGATATTAGCTTAACAACTAGATCGATTAGTCTGATAAATGGCTTTCCAGATACAATATATGATTCTTCTCTGGATATCGATACAACATCTAACATTCAAATCGTATCACAGTCAATTGAGTATCATGTGATTAGATTTCTCTTTCAACTAGAAACGAATCCATCGATATCATCCATAGATCACCTAGAACCTCATGTCCAAAGTGGCCTATGGTATTACAGTGGCTCCTGCGACGTATTTTTGCATTGGTGAGATGCTCAATTTTAGCGCCAAGATATTCGCCATCTAAATGTTTTTCTATGGCATGAATTATTGATTCATCGTAGGAGACGGCTATCTTTGATTTGCGTCATCCTCCAATAATAGACCAGATTATGAAATTATATTATGTACCAGATAGATAATAATATCAATTGACATGATGTCACAGCAAATAGATATATCGGCTTTAAATAAGTTCATGATACGCAATGTAAAATATATTGTAGATTGCATAGAACTATGACTATGATGGATTTCTGAGCGTGACTCTCTATTGCAATTGAACTAAGCACGAAAAGTTATATAATTGAAACAGGCAGCGCCATCTGTTTGTCATTCATGAATGGTTTCGTTCAGCAAACGAATCAATTAGATCAATCAAAGAAAGAAAGAAGATCCAAAACGCTAGAATAAGACAAAAGAAATATTTAACTCAACAATAATCTTATTATTTTTCCTATTTTTAAGATGCTTTAGGAAACTGCACGAATATGTCAGAACAAGATAAATTAATTTTAGCTTTAATCGAACATCTTAGAAAGAAACTTTTACTTATACCACATTCAAATGACATGGACACTCCAGTAAGTTACTACTCGTTTTTTTTTTGTGTTTTTGTAATAGTTCATCACTTCATAAGCGATTCTGATTAGAATGACGATGAATGTACAAAAAAATTAATTGAAAATCGTTATAAATTAATTCATACCATGTGTCAAACTGCTAAAGTAATGGATTATCTTGAATCAAACGGCGTGGTACCACGTTCTATTTGCTCACGTATTCTTCATGTAAGTAAACCATATAAAGCAAAAGATTTTACTTTTTTGATATTAATTTCAAATAAAAAAAAATAGGAATATCGTGTACCAGAAGATCGAAATAGAGCATTACTCGATTTCTTATTCAGTCGTGCAAAAAATGCTTTTCGTCCTTTGATCGAAGCACTTTATCTATCCGGTAAGTCTTTTATTGACTTTCTAAAATTTTCAGTTCAATAGGTATGTAGAGCAATAGTTGACTTCACGTCACACAAACAATAAAATCATTTTATTTGAAGACGCGTAACTTCCAAGTACCAGTCCAAGGTACTTGATGAAATTTCACTAACTGGTCTGGGACATATTCTGCTAAGAAAAAAACTAAAGTCCTGTGAATTTTTTTTGTGGTATAGCATCCGCCAACTTTTGCACTACTAATTGACACATTATTTTAGGTAATGAACATCTTGTTCAATTGCTCGATGAAAATTTTCTCTTGAGCAACGTTCGACAACAAATCGATGCTGAATATCGGTTCCCAACGGCTGTTGGACGACATGTATCACTTCCTACAAGTGTTGAAGATGAAAAATTACGTAATTTCAATAATAATATCGAATCATTGGAAAATCAAATTTCACTTTTCAATTTAAATGATGTTGAAATAACGAAATTCGATGACGAAGTACAAATGGGCTTTGAAGTTCAATTATTAACATCGGATTTACTCGAACAATATCCTCAATTAGATCCAATGCAACGATCGAATAAAGTTTGTGATGAGTCAATTTTCTTTTTAAAATAAAACGGATTGTTTTTGTCTTCTCTAGTGTTATCGAATGTTGAGTCGACCTCGTGGTCAATGTTTATTAATAAATAATGTTGATGCATTTAAAACAATGGAAATTCGTCAAGGATCAGATATCGATGCTAGTAAATTAAAAAGTTTATATGAACAATTGGGTTTTGTTGTTGTTGTTCGACGAAATCTTATTCATAAAGTTTGTTAAAAAAATCAATTTCATCGTTTTCTGCTGCTTTAAAGAAACACTTTCGATTTAGGAAATGGTCAATGTCATAAAAAATTTTGCCGATCTAATTGAAGAACAAAAAGAGACATGTGATTGTGCTGTGATTATTATTTTAAGTCATGGCGGAAATGGAACGATCTATGCCGTCGATGAACTCGCATTAGATGTAAGTTGTTCAATGGTGCAAATTAATAGAAAACTGTCTTTCTATTTTACAAGGTGGACGAACAAATTATATCTGTATTTGATGATCATTTAATAGGAAAACCAAAGCTATTTATTTTGCAAGCATGTCGTGGATGTAAAGAATAATTTTGAAATTTTATGAAACAAATCCTTTTTGTTGTTTTAGCTCAATGTAATTATCGTTCGGAATCAGCGACTCGTTTATGGTCAACCGATAGCATTATCAATGAAACAAATATCGATAGTGGCAGTCATGTAATAACAAAAGTTCCCAAACGTAGCGATATGGCCATATGGTATTCAACGTTGAAAGGTGATTTTGGTTTATATTTACAATGAAAGTAAAATAGAAAAGTGAATTGTTTTAGATTATGTTTCATGGCGTTTACCCGATGAGGGTAGTGTATTTATTCAATCGTTAATTACAGTTTTTGCACGAACTGCGTGGCATTACGATTTAGTTACAATGGTTCAATGTGTAAGAGGATTAATTAATTTAAGTCGTTTTTAATTATCTATTCGAATTTTAGGTTAATCGTACGATGAAAGAAAAATTTGCTGCTCATGAGTCAACACCATTTCAAACGCCGTGCTTTGAATATCATCTTGATTATGTAAGTTGATAAAAAAAAAGTTCATAATTGATTTAATGCTTTTATTTATAGCCTTTATATTTCAACCCAGGTTGTTTCGATCAAAATTAAAGATTATTTCGTCTAGTCAAATATATTGATGTATTTTTTTTTCTTAATAAAAATCGACTTTGTAGAAATTAATCTATTACAAACTTTACATTATGAACAAAATCAAAAGTCAACATAAGTAATCTGGAATGATAGGTTTTTTATTTGTTTGAGAATAATCGAAAAGTCTAACATACACTTTCCTATATCATGTTTCTCTTATTGATCCACAGTAGTAAATCAAATTGTTTCAATAAAAATTTAGAAAAAATTGGTTTTATCATGAAGATAGAAATTTTCTTTTCTTTTAATGAATGATTATATAAGAGAAAATTTGTAATATGAATTGTAAAGAGTTTCTTTATTGTCTTTTTTTTTATAAACATACAATTGAACATGGGAACATGATTCACATTTGATAAGCATTTATTCTCTTGATAAATATTTGTAATTAAAGATCATGTCTCAAGAGAAATCACCTTCACACATTCCTTTTTCTTTTCTTTCTCGTTTTGTTTGACCTCAATTTAACTTTCCACACCTTCAACATAACTTTTTCTTTTGCACATATACGATCAAGGTAAAAGAGCCTGATATACTCTCTCATCAGATACTGATCGTACGAGGACATATTTCTCTATGTAGTCGAGGAGCAGACGACATCATAAGTCTCACGCCATTCTTGCTTCTCATTCAAGGTCATTATGAGCATATTAGACACCTATTGACTATGTTTTCCTCCTATATTCAAAGTCTTAATCTGTATAAATCGAAGTATTTATCTTTAATTCAGAATTGTACACCTATATTTAAAGGAACAAACTCTAGAAATGTAAAGGATTAGAGTTCTACAAACAACAATGAGTATCGATGAAAAGATAATTTATGCGTGTGAAGCCTTTTGTAATACAAAGAAAAACGAACGATGAAGAATATCGATCATTTTTGATGACGAAAAAAAGTGATTTAGTATACCAGCAGCTTTACTACTTCTTCTATAAGATGTTGTTAAGTAAAACACAAACGAAAAGTTTTAGGTGAATTAAGAAAGAAAGAACATAAAGTTACGTGAACGACGCAGAAAGAGAGAGAGAGAGAGAGAGAGAGAGAGAGAAAGGCTAAGATATATTTATATAAACATATGTATTTAAAGATGTCCAATCTTTTACAATTGTCCTCCAGTTGCAGCGCCGTTGTAGACAGCGACAGCGATAATGATGGTAGGCGACTATACAATACTATAGATAGACGAAGGAGAAAAAGATACATTCTTTATGAGCGTACAGACAAAATGTCGAATGAGGACGAAAAAAAGGAAAAAAAAAAGAACAAGAGAACAAAGAGGTATGTATACCAATAGTTGAACCATTTTAAAGTGTCATTAGTATTTGATACCTATCATTACAACAACGTCGAACAATTTTGTCGATAGTGTAATAGTATGCATGTGTTTATTTATAATAGTTCTGATGAAAAAAAGGGAAATATTTGAAAAGACATTATTGATTTTTTCCAGATATTATTCTGATTGTTTGTTTCATGTTAATGGCGTGTATAAATAATTCATTTTCTTCACATATATTCGTAAGTGATCTTCCATCGTACGGTCTTATTGGTCTTATATGTATTGGTCTGATTCTCTATTTCTCGTATATCATAACTTACCTTCGAAATGATCATTTATCAATAACAATTTACATAAATATATCTCAATTATTTCTATTTTTTGTCTTACTGAGCCCAATAACATTTCTTATTCGACCATCAGCATCAACAAAGCTGGTTTGTTCATTACAAACATTTTCATTACAAATTTTTCCTTTTTTTCTCCTACTTGGTTTTAATACTCATTTTATTTATCAATGGTTATTACGAACAAAAGAAAATTCTACTCGAAAAACTTGCCTCGTATCGATAAGTTCATTTTTAATATTTTTTCTTGCTATGCTAATTCAAACAAGCATAATTCTGATCTGGTTTTATAATCATCATAATTACCGACATCTTTATAATTCATGTACAGATGAATGTTATCGACCTTTGTTTCTTTGCTCATTAGCATTCAATTTTTTTCTACTATTTCTTTTCTCGCTTCAATCAAGTATACGATATCATTTGTTCAATTGTCAAACTGATCTTATTTATTTACTAATAAGTGTTCTTGCATTATGCGCGACGATTATATGGATTTGTTTGTATTTATTTATTCCATTAAGATCATCATTGACATTTTATATGAATAATAATTATATCCTTGCTTATGGAAATTTATTTCTTGTTTATTCATTTCTTGGACCTTTACTATTTGAACAACTTTTTTATCATCAAAATATCCGTAGTAAAGATCATTTACATAAGGTATGAGCTTTTTGACACGATACAGATTAAAATTAAAACAAACTTTTGTTTCTTCTTGTTTTAGCCTAGTAAAATGTCATTTAAATCTTTATCTTTGACAAAAGAGCAACAACGCGCATTCATGGCCGCTTATATTAAACGTAATTTAACAGCATCATGCGAAAACCTTACAACGGTGACAATGTCATCACCTATGCCAATGAATCGACAAATCAATCAAGATTTAACCCACACATGTCATTCAACACTGAGTGTTGATAGTTTATGTCCAACATTAGTTAGTACAATTTCGCATGGTACACCACCTAAAACATTACCAATTGCGACAACAGATACGTCGAGTTGTGGAACATTGACAAGTGAATATTTACTTCTATCAACCTCACCAATTTATGAAATGAAATAATCATATTTATTGAAGAGACATAAATAACCGGTGATGAATAAAATGTTGGATTGTTTTTTATAAAACGGTTCAGTCCCGTTCCATCGACTCATTTTTGTAGTCAATGAAGAAAAATTCTCCATTTTGTTCATAAATTTTTTTTTCTAATAGATCGACCTCCATAGAATAATAACGAATTATTTATTCAACAAGTTATAGTACGATCTAATAAAGAGTATTTAACATTACTCTTTGTTTCTTAAAATTGATCTCACAATACGTTTGTCATGATAAGAACTGTACAAGATTACAACCAGGAGAAAGACAAGTTGTTGAGATTGATATTATTCTATTGATCTTATCAATAAGAATAGAGTGTACAGAAAATAAAATTAATCATCGATTAGATAAATAAAAGAATTGAAGCTCATATATTTTCTATAAATGAAAAAATCCCAGATGTTGTGAAGAAAATTTATATTCTTATTACGACACGAGAAATCTTTTGCTATTTAAATTCCCAAGTGGACATATTTTCTTAGAGTTAACTAATTTGTCGACATTTCCTCCTACGGTTGTTGACGTAGCTATAATATGCATTGGGTTACAGTGAACCAACAGGTTGCCCACCTATAATTCTTCTTTTGTTTCTGTTTCATACTCGTCTGACTATTGCAAGAGTAAATGATAACTCTTTCAAAATGCTTCGAGAATGCCATTACGTTTTATTATTCATTTGTGATTGATCAAAGGAGAAAACAACTGATAATAGAATGACAAAGAAAAAAAAACATTCATATCGACGGAATGAGCTGATATATTTTCACAAAGTATTTGTCAATAAAAACTTTCAATAATGAATAATGAATTTTGAAGCTCTTCGAAAAGGAGTCAATAGAAAAAATGATATTCAAGGTAAAATTGAATGAACTGGTATCAATCAAAATAAACGAGAATATATATGTCTGAAATACTATCTACAGGTAGTTTTCATGATGAAGTCTCCAGTGTCCTATTTTGACGTAGATGAAAATAAGAGATTGGATATCATATTTATTAAAATTTCAAGAGTGTGAAGCATCTTAATAATAGTGTGTAGTCATTTTTGTAGATTTATTTCCAGCATACATATACACGTAGAGTTAACTATAAAAAGAAAGCAGAGACTCAGCGATTAAAAATTTAGTGCTTAAGTTTAATTTCAGTCTGATTCACTGTGAAGTATATTTGATAAAGGGACGTTGATGAAGTTAGCACAAGATTCGAGTTTTTCCAGCCCGGATTCGCCTATATGGTTGTGTTGAATTTCATTTTCGTTGTGTTGGAGGCAGAATTTTGTGCTGAATCGAATGGTGCAATTTTAGAAGGGGGTTACCGATCAAAATCTGGCACTTTACCTGGAAATACTGCTTTTTCTGAAAATCTTGTAGAAGTAATTCCAGCCCGGATTCGCTGCTTTAGCTGTGTTGGTTTTGGAAATGGTTGTGTTGAATTTAGAATGAAATTCTGCATCGAATAATGTTAAAGTTGTATGGGGTCATCGACCAAAGTTCTTCGACTTGGGTGGGGCTGGAATATAGATTTAGAGGGATGACTTGGGTGAGACCAGAAATTTTTAGATCGATGACCCCATACAAGTTTAGCATCATTCGATGCAGAATTTCATTCTGAATTCAACACAACCATTTTCAGATTCAACACAGCTAACGCAGCGAATCCGGGCTGGAATTACTTCTACAAGATTTTCAGAAAAAGCAGTATTTCCAGGTAAAGTGCCTGATTTTGATCGGCAACTCCCTTTAAAAATTACGCCATTCGATTCAGCGCAAAATTCTGCATCCAACACAACGAAAATGAAATTCAACACAACCATATAGGCGAATCCGGGCTGGAAAAACTCGAATCTTGTGCTAACTTCCCTAACGTAATATTATTCACTATAAGCCAAAACCAAAATAAAGTAATTTTCTGGAGATTTCGGAAATTCCGGAAATTACTATAATTTCTATATTAATATCCTATAGGTTTAAGAAAAAATATGTAAACAGATTTAGAGATCCGACCCTGAAGAATGAGAAAAATTTCTAGGAATTTCCGTAATTGCCGTAATTTCCAGATAATGGCGGAAGTACTCGAGAATCTACTCTGTGTTTTGGTTCTAATTTGCTTCCATTTCATTAGCTATTTGCGAAATTAACGGGAAATTTCTTTTTGTGTATGAAGCTGATTTCAGAAATTCCCAGGATATTTTTTTGGGTGGCACTTGAAATTATGGTATTTTCTAATAATTTTTTTTTGAACGTAATGGCAATTACGAAAGTTTCAAGGAAATTTCTGTTGGCACTCTTGTGCGTTTTCTAATAGTGTGATAGATATTTGTTATTTGCGGAAATTTATTCTTTCAGAAATCTGAACATACCTCAATCTACTTTAAAGAAAAAGCGCACTGTCTGATTTTTGAATGTATTCTTCTTTGATATCTACCACTCCTAAATAAAATAAAATAAAGCTTTGATCGCAATCATTAACGACTAAAACAGAACAGTCATTAAGTCAAATCTGTTTGTATCTGACATCCTCTTTTTGAATACCATTCAAAATTCGAATGCTTCAATTTATTTGATAGAAAAGATCTGTCAAACTTGGTATATTGTTAATTAAATGTCGGGCAAGAACCAGTAATTGTTTTTGATGACCGATTTTTTATACACATTTTCTTGTATTTGGCCATCAGAATCATCTACGTCATTATTTTGAACAGCATGAGGTTGTCATTGTAATTTATTCTACTTCTGTAATTTTAGATAGTGAAAGTATATTATTACATGAAGAAAGCCAGAAAGAGAGTTAAACAGTATGTGCAAACAGATATTTTTGCCAACCACACATTAATTAAAAAGCAGTAGGCCAAGAAGGGAAAGTTGAAGATTATACTACGTTCAAACGGATCATTTTCATGATTTCTAATTATGAGTCAGAGAACATGGGAAAACTAAAATTAGATCGTCACTCGAACAATTGCACTAGATGCAATCTTCGAAATAATCATTTTTACTCAGTATACGGCTTGCTGAGAATCGGTCTAAACATATGGATCTTCGCCATGAATAGTTTCAGTCACAGAAGACAATAATTTAAAGATACGGTGGAGTGCATCCAAAACAAATTGCCGTTATCTATACGAACTTTCTCGATCTTTTTTCTTGCTTATCTAGAGAGGAATATTCTAGAACATTGTCGAACATATAGGTTAGGTACTATAAATATGATGTAGGGTTACATTCTTTCCGAAGTCTCTATTGGTTAAATAAAAATGAAATTGAAAGTAAATAACAACCATCTATCTCCACATTGATCAGTGATATTACATTATTACAATCTGGGTCATCGTTGTGCTGCTGAAATTGCTCGACAAACAAAGATTCCTGTCCGTACTGTCTAGTATAATCTGGCCAAAATTAAGAAAGAAGGTGGAGTGGAACATCGACGTGGTAATGGTCGACCACGGAAGATCACACTTGAAGATAATCGAGCAATAGGGCAATGGGCTCGAAGAAACAATGAAATAACTGCTCAGAAAATTATTGAAAAACTTCAATCAAATCGAAATTTGACAGTATCTCGATAGACAGTGCAACGACAGCTACATCGTTTAGGTTATAAAAATGCTTTACCACGAGGAACTCCAATGTTGACAAATGAACAAAAAGAAAGATGTGTACAACGGGCATTGGCACATAAAGACGACAATTGCAATCGAACAGTGTTCTCTAACGAAACATCGTATCAATTATTCCGAAACACAATTCGTCGTTGGTCCAAAACATGCTCAAGAAGGAAAAAAAAGAATTCCAAAAAACAAACAAAAAAATCATGGTATGGAGTGCATTTAGCAACAAAGGTCAAATATCATTTTATTCGTTTCGAACAACAACGTGGATGGACCTCTCTATACCGAGATACTTCTAAAACATCTTCTTACTGGTGCAAGAAAATAGTTTGGGAGTCGTTGATGATACCAACAAGACAACGACCCCAAAACACACCAGTAAAATAGCTAAACAATTCTTGGAAAAGGAAGTACCCGAAACGATTGATTGGCCAAGTAACACTCAGCAGTGTTCAGACTTCCAAAAAAGGAAATTTCGGAAGTTTTGGAAATTTCAAGTACTTGTGTTCTAAATTGTTTGGTATTTCCCAAAATTATACAATTTCCGAAATTTCTGAAATTTCCAAAATTCTGTACACAGCGAAATTTCCGAAATTACAGAAGATTCCGAAATTTCTAAACTTTCAAATATTTTCAAAAACTTTTCATTTGCTTTGCTATGTAGTAATCGAGTTGATGGAAGCTTCGGAAATTTCTGTAATTTCCTTTTTCGGAAATCTGAACATACCTCGTAACACTAGCTTTGTACTATACTATATGTGTAAAATTTTGCAAAAAAAATTCTTTTTTTTGTTACTGAAAAAGAAGAAAAAATTCTGAAATTTTACGGCAATTGTTTTGCACACCACTGTAACTTGCATTGTGAAAGAAAAGAACTATCAGCTGTTAACTACTCTTGTCGCCATCTTTTATATCTTATGAATACACATATGTCTTTGATAGACTCTCATGATCTCATTAATTTCTTTTTTTTAATTTGAAATAATTATCACAGGCTGAGAGAATGTATAAAAGACTTGAATTATGACTCATACATCGAATAGAAATATCATTTAAAACGAAAGAATTGTATGTATACATGTCTAAGATAGTATGAACATTAGTGATTGTGCAAATTCCGTATTCTTTTTTTTTCGTTGACTACCAATGAAAGTATGTATAGATATATTAGGTAATTGAATTGCATAATTGATTGTGATAATTTCTCAGCATAAGAAGAATATTCATTGAACGATATACATTGGCGTATAATGAAATTGAATTATCTAGTTGAAGTTGATTCTCATTTTGTGTCATATACTGCAATTTAGTTTATTTTAAGTTTCATAATATTTTACTTCGTTTTATTATTCAAAGTCTAATAGTTTTAGAGAAACTAGAAACGATATATGTAACACTAGTATATTTTTGATTAAAACATAGAATATCAAGTTAAATACGTTAGATTAAACCGTTCCCTAACATTACAGCTAGAAGACACTACACGTGTATCATATATTTGATGATAAGACGAGGCTCAGTTTATTAATTGCTCTTTTAAATACAACATCTAGGAGATAAATATGTGAAAAGCGAGGTGTAAAGTTTTTAAAGTTAGTGTCTACGTATTTCGTGTAAAGCAGGTCCCATCAGATTTCCATGTGTTTGAACAATCTATGGTGCAGTATTGGCTCCAACGATGCCATTTATTGGTCTCACGGTGTTGTTTGTATTTCCATTCGTGTACACTCTGATTAGAACGCGTCTTGTCGATAGGAAATGCCGAAGGAGAGCTGATATGAGCTCATGTCGAAATGTTTTCGATATCATGAGATTAGTATAGAGCGAAGCCGATGTACTAAAATATATAAAAAATTGAGAGACCAAGTAAGTAAAAAAATTTTGTAGTTGAATTTGTTCCGGAGTCTTGTTCCATTTCAATGTAACCGAACTGTATATATTGCTCATTGGTGGTGGAATATTGGATAGACAATAGAGTATGACATCTACTAAAAGCATTTTCAGCAGTTGATGATCATGCTGTTTTATTCGAATACTCATCGGTGTAGTGGTCGCGGAATCCCTAATACTAGCATTATTTACTTGTACAATAGCCTGTCGGATACTTTTTCGTATGCCTCGCAAACTCCTAACAGCTAAAGCACTAAATACAATCATTATGCCGGGTGGCAAGGCTGCTCCGATCAACACAGAATAGGCAGCATTGAAATACAGATATGCCTCAGGAACAGTACATCGACCATTTTCGACTTTATAAAAAACTAGAACATGAATTGGTATAAGAATCCATAGACCAACAATGATGGCGATGACATAAGCGGCAATGCGAGGTTGACTAAAATTTCGAATACGGGAGTGCCGTGAACACATAGCATATCGATCAACACAGGCAAATGCAAGAATAAATCGAGCCGCACACAAACATGACGATAGAAAATAAGTACGAAACTTGCAGTAAGGTGAAATATATGTCGTTGGATCTTTGAAGTAAATAGCATACAGATTTGTACCTATGCTGAAATCCAAAAATAGAAGATATGCAATAGACGCAGCAACAAAGTAAATGCTGCAACTATTCGAACGCAGCGTCTTTTGTAGAAAGACCAAACAGTTGAGCAGATTACCGACAGTTCCAAGCGTGAGAAATATCGGCATCGAAATCAAACTCATTTTTTGCTGTATGCAGCTGAGTGTCAAAACGAATGGTGTTGTAGAATCAGACATTGTATGAGGTACTTCGCAAGTGATCGATGATAGCTAAACTTGAAAGTGAGGAAGATCATGAAATTGTTCGATTAATTTTTTGACAAATGTAAACATCAGCATTCTCCTCCCAGAGAGAGAGAGAGAGAAAGTGCGTATGTTTTAGACAATATTTATATCCTCGTTATTCCGGTGAAAAGGCGCAAAAGATAATTTCATAGGATACATTCTTGTTATTAAAGTTTCTGGTTACATGTGCCACAAACATAGATGAAAAATACGAAGGAATTCTACATCCACCAAGATATTTACGGTCCAAAAAGCACTTTAAAAAACATTTGTTTTAGCAATTGCTTTCAACGAGCTCTTTTCAAGAGGGGGAAACTGCAAACGTTCCACTGCACCTCAGAGTTCAAATCATGAAAGCCTATCTTGCAATGTAATTTTGTGACAAACTAGAATGTTCTATAGTACAGAGTTTTCGCTTTTTCCTTCTTAGCACCATCCCGTTTACAGAAAGCGATTTTTTAATATCAGTAGGCAACAAAATAGATCAAAATATAAATAGCATGTAGAAAACTATGTCTTTTGCTGTCCACTTAAAGCCGCACAATCAATGAGTCATTATTGTCGTATAGGTATTTTATTACGAAACTTTCAAACTGGCGTCCTCTTATGTTATAACTCGAAATAAAATCTGTCGTAGCAGGTTGCTAAGTAATGACGCTGCATCGCACAATATGCGATGTGCGCCGTCCGATGTTCGTTCTCTATGTGACGATGACTAGTGAAGCAATCGTTCTGTGTTGCTCTATACCTAGCCTAAGGTTAGTCATTCTCCGTTATTTGGCATCACGCGCGAACAAAACATTTATGACATATGACGCAAAAATAATGGAATGAGAGAGAAAACACGAGCAGGAAGAAATATATAAATACCTTGCTATTTCGTTAAGCTTACATAAGCATACTACTGTGTTGGTGGTACGTATTCACTGGCGGGGTTTCCTGAAGACTGAGCAGCTTTCATCATGCTTTATTAGTAATAAGTGTTTTATCAATAATCTGAGTATACTTGCCTCTGATGATTCCTCCCCATTTTTTACTTGGCATCTTGTATGGTGTTGTATTTATTACCTATTTTACATAGATTTTATTCTAATCATTGATTTTAACTGAACAAGCAAGCATAAGAAACGAATTATAACGATGGCAAACAAGGACGAACAAGTACAATTAGCAAAATTTGCCGAACAAGCCGAGCGGTACTATATTTATTTGCATAACGTATTCAATCTGATAATGTGCGTTTCTATGTAGATATAATGATATGGCGGTTATCATGAAAAGAGTAGCTGAGGCAAACGGTGAACTAACGAATGAAGAACGTAATCTGTTCTCGGTTGCCTACAAAAATGTAACGGGCGCTCATCGATCACCTTGGCGAGTAATGTGGAATATTGAACAGAAAATGAAAGGTACAGAACGTAATCGAGAAATGGCCAAAGAATATCGTGAAAAGATTGAAAATGAATTGAAAGATATTTGTCATGAGCTTTTGGTAAGACTTACTAATAATAAACAATCGTTCTGTGACAAAGATGCACGAATTTAGGGTTTGCTTGAAAAATATCTCATTCCGAAAGCAACGGCACCTGAATCTAGAGTATTCTATTTGAAGATGAAAGGTGACTACTATCGATATTTGGCTGAAGTAGCTGCTGGTGGAGAACGACAAAGTAATTTATTGAGCTCAGCTTAAAAGCAAAATAATTCTAAAAATATTGATTTCAGAAATGGCCGAAGAAGCGCATAGTGCCTATACTGATGCCCTCGACGTGGCTAAGAATAACATGGCAGTAACGCATCCAATCCGACTCGGTCTTGTTCTTAATTTTTCAGTCTTTCATTACGAAATTTTGAATGAAACGGATGCAGCTTGCCGCTTGGCCAAACAAGTCTGTTCGATTTTTCTGCATTTTTATCCTTATTCATCTGACTATCTATTTCATAGGCTTTCGACGATGCCTTGACCGAGATAGATTCCATCGATGAACATTCTTATAGAGGTAAGATAAAAAGAAATATTGATCGATCATAGATTGTCAAGCAAAATACTTTTGTCTCTTCTCTTTTAGACAGCAATCTTATCATGCAGTTACTCCGAGATAATCTTACTGTGAGTATTTGTAAACTGAAAAGTTCTTTATAGAAGAATTCATTTGTGTTTGAATATTGCAGCTGTGGACAAGTGAAGAATCTGATAGTGACCAGATAAATCAATCAGAACAACAAGAATAACTGAGCGGTGTATTTTTCTGTCGGTTTCAGCCTGTTTTACTTGTGTTAAAACAGATCGATCATTATTCAATCTGACAATGAAAAAAGACGTTTGTTCTTCATATATTTTCGTTTATAATCATGATTCTACTATTGTATACTTTTTTCGTTTAATTTTCATTTGTTTTATTTTTGTTTATTGATGACAACTCTCTTTTCTCTTTGTCTCTCTCTCGTGTCGAAGCCATAAGACGTAAATAAAGAATTTCCGAAATAGTGGTGGACAAAAAATGCACCATCTATACAAAAAGCTTATTTCGTACCAATGACTCTACTGACCTATACGAACATGCTGAACTTGTTAAACAAGCGAAATTAAACTCATTTCAAGCTTACTTAAGAGTCTAATTAAGTAGCTTTAACTATTCACAATTATCCTAACACATCGTTGTTTACTTGTTAAACACTCTCATACCTTCGAGATAAGAATTGTAAAAGAGCGATAAGCCAACTGTTTAGCATCCACGTTTTGGTATTGCGAGTGGCAAAATTAGTCTTATCATCTTTTATTGAACTGTTAGACCTATCATGCCAAATTCCGAGCTGTATTTATGTAATAGTTTTGCTCGAATTCTGAGTAATTACTGTTCATAGATTTTATTCTACAATATATTTAGTTTAAATATCATTTTATGTAGGTAAGACCGAAGGAATCGTTTTGAACAATGATAATAGAATTAGTAAATTTACTAATGTGTTAGTTTTTGATATTTTTTCTATTACAACACACAAAAAAGATGCATTAGCGGTTTCAATGCTTAGATTAAAAAAAATTCCCTATATCAAAGAAGGCTAAATTCATGACTGATACAAATATGAAACTCGAGAGTTTTACCCAGCCAACAGGTTTCGCCATCTATGATCTAGAGCGATATCTATATTCTACTATAAAGGAAGCATTTATTCAGTGGTTGTAAAATTCAGCCTCGATGAACGAATATCGTAGCTGAATTGCCAGTTAAAATTCATATGCTTCATCCATTTTGTATTCATCTTACCATATTGTATTTATTTCCTACAGAGCAACAGCTTTCTTCTTGATTTGCTATGATAAACTATGGAAAGAAGATAATATTTTTTCTTGGATGAGAGCACGAGTTACTCGTCAAATGATATGGTCTACTGAATAGCAGTTTCTATTTTTATACTAATATTTCGAATCATATAAAGTTAGTGTTTCATAGCAATGAAGCAACTTTGTCATCTACTAAAACCTCTGGTGAATGCTTATGTAATTTTATTATCATGGTTTTTAGCAATATTAAATTTATATCTCTTTGACAAACCACTGAGAGAGTATGCAGCGTCAGTAAATTTGAATGCACAACCAACGGTTCTTGATACAATACATTATTATACAGCAGAAGAAGGATATCAAGTGCTTTCCAATTTGGGAGATCATGGCCGTGATGCATATCGATTAGCTAATTATGCAGATTTCACTTTGCCAATTTTTCTTTTCCTCTCCTTATCTCTACCAAGTTTAGCTTTGGGAAAAGGATGTCTACATGTCATGGGACCATTTTTATATATGATTTCAGACTATATTGAAAATATTGCCGAAAAATATGTATTAGAGATTTATCCAAAACGAAATGATATTGTAATGAAATTAGCTTGTTATACTGGTTTAGTCAAGATCTTAACATTTCTTGGAAGTTTATTCGTACTAATTGTAAATGGATTGCAATGGATTTTAAAGACAAATAATCGATCAGTATTACAAAGTCAAAAAGAAAAATTAACATAAAATTTCATCTAATAAATTCGGATCATTTATAAGGTTTTATTTACTGAAATTCGATACCGTAGATTTGCTGATGAAAACTGTAAAGGAATATGGTATCGATCCCGTTTGTAAACCATCGTTGAGGCTGGTAATCTGCTACGTATAAGCAAAATAAAAAAAAATTAGGAGTATTTCGCGAAAGATTTCTATTTCGTCCTTTGACATTACTAATGTTTCACACAATATTTTCGTTGAGGGAGAATCATGTTGTGAAAATATTGAACATACAATGTTTCAGAGAATAGGACATTCCAGTAAAAATTATAGTAAACTCTATAACGCTCAATTTTTTGTATCTTTACTAATTATATTTCGATTTTTAAGATATAGCGTGAAACATATCTTCCTTCTGCAGGTGTTTCGATTTGAAAATCTACTCCCAAAATTAGCAGCAACAGCAGCGACAACTGAATAAATCTTTTGACAATAAAAATTGTACAAGTAAAAACTAACACGATCGAATGTTTTCACTGATACGGATTGCGAAAAAGCTTTAAAAATACAATATTGACACTGAGTACCTCTGCGCGTGCTAAGCCGTTGTTACGAAGAAAGAAAAAAAAGACAGATTATTGGCATTGGTTGCATCTCAACTACCACTGAAAGCTATTTCACAAATAACATAAATCATGTGTGGACCCAGCTTTATTTTGCATAAGGTAACGGATATTTTCATCAAAGATGCGTTATTTTGAAATATTACATTTGAAGAGTTTAAACTGAACCGATTTCTTTCTGATTTCTAATTTCAACACTCGAATAATTCTTGACTTTTGCATTGTAAAAGGTTTCTGTCACGCACTAGATTACGATCTCTTTAGTTTAGCATATTAGTTCATGTACTAACATGTTGAAATCGAAATTAATACTTTTTAACAATACGATAGAAATCCTACCATTTGTTAAAATTTTTTGAATTATTTTAGAAATCAATTCTTATTAAGCTAGCAATTATTCTGGCTATGGCTTCTGTTGAAGCAACATATCAATATAGTGAAGAAACCATTCGTAGTATCCATGGATCAGACGAGAAAACTCTAATTGTTCTGGCAGCACCGTCGGTTAACAACAATTATTATCGAGCTATATTCAACCAAATTATCGATTATATGGCTAATTTTGCATATCTTGTTCAAGGTAAAGACGAAATCGTCATTCTAGCAGATGCTGCAACGTTACCATTTTTCAATGGAAAAGTGAATGAAAATATTCTTATCGAAGCCGATATAGAAGATATCTGGATCCGTGACTTTTCTCCTGTTATTCCGTCCCAGCAGATTAAATTTCGATACCTGCCAAATTACCTTAGTAAATCTGTCGCAAATGCGATAGATAAAAGCTTTGAGAAATGGCTCTCAAAAAATAATTTGAATTACAAAGCGAAGTCAAGTATCATTCTTGACGGTGGCAATGTCGTCGATAATCCTGATGGTTCACGAGTCATTATCACCGATCGAATACTAAAGGATAATCCTCAATTGACTAAAGCGGAGGCAAAAGAACAGTTAAAAGATCTTATGAATCTTCGCGAGGTAGCCATCATTCCAGAGGCCCCCGATGACACAACGGGACATTCAGATGGGATGCTGATGTGGGTCAGCAATGATAAGATTCTTTTGCCACAAGCTTCTGAACCAGAAAGAACGCAGGTTATTGACGAACTCAACCGATCTTTTCCAGATGTCGATATTGTCGAAATACCTGATTATTACGAATATGCTAGTTGGAAAGGTTTTACATCTGCTTGTAATGTATTTATCAATGCCGTCGTAACTGATCACTACATTTACATGCCGACATTTGATGGACCTCATGATAAATCAATGTTCAATTTAATTCAATCTCATACGACTAAAACTGTCGTAGCTGTGCCAGCTGAGAAAGTTTGCTTCATGGGTGGCAGCGTTCGTTGTCTTAGTTGGCAAGTCAAAGGAGAGTTGAAAAATCAGATTTTACAATTAACCGGAAGTGACTAAAATGATGTACTACAGTACATAATATGAACTAATCTATTTCTATCATTTAAAATCTCATACTTATCTTACTTATAACTTAACTAAGTGCAAAAAATATTTAATAAAAACAAATGAATCATTATCATTTACAATAATACTCGACCGCATTAATATTTAGACATTCATAGAAAGATCTTTCTATATGAAGACATAGGATTCTGATTTCAATGAACTGAAAAACGTTTCGTTGACTGATAACATCTTAAAATATAAGTTGAGTAGGATTTCTTGAAATATCTAGGGATGAGGCTAGCTATTATTATCGACTTCGATCTTGTTAAACAATCTTCTTACATGACTTCAAAAGCATAATCTAATCCTCTTCAACTGTTGCTGACTCGACGTTTATTAGGCATCTTTATAATATATTACCACATAATAATCACAAAAGAACACGCAATTAAAAAAGATTTACACTCAAGTACAACACCGACAACTTTCGCTCTGCATGTTTTATGTCCCTCCAATGATTGATACACACCCACAGACCACTATTCTTCTACGCTGAAAAAAAAGGTGCCAAACAGAGCCTTCGAGGTTTCGTGGAGCTATACTATACTTTTTAGGTATTCGTGAAGTTATATGAAATCTGTAACAGGTTCAGAAAAATGCAAGGTTTTGTAATATTCTTTTAAGAGTTTCGAAATTTAAAAAGGTTTCGTTGTGAACTCTTTCGAATTTGTGATTTACAATAGGTTTCGTCATAAACCCTTTTGAGTTTTGCATTCCAAAAGGTTTGTTAAAATACCTCGTGAAGAGAACGTATTCGTGACATATCGTAAAAAAAGCGATCTCTCTCGACATTGCATATACCAGAACAACTACATGACTAATGATACAATCAGCTGGCGCTTTCACAATTTCATTCAATCGGTTTTGATCAAATCCCATCGACAAACATCTGAACTCCTCCTGGCAATTTTTTTATTACACTCATCGCTAACTGCTTTCTCTCATCGGATTCCAGCGGTTATGATAAAGAACGTGCAACATATTTATTGGTTGTCTTTTATCGGAGTATGATTACCGCAATGCTTTATTTTTTGTTAGGATTATTCTTTTGTTCTACATTGAAATAATTAATTAATTTAGATCAAATCTTCGATCCAGTAGTTACTATATTTCAATTATTGCCAGAAAAACAATTGCTGAATCTATAACAAGAACTCTTTGATGTGCGTATCCTATTGCATTTTTTGTTCACATCTCATTCATTTCTTTATTTAGTGTTGATTCAAGTTTTGAAGTATGACTATAGAATTTGCACGTACATCATATCACACTTGAACTATACTTTTTCGTATTGAAGGTTAGTTACCATAAGCATTAATAAATTCATTTTTCTTTTATTTAGATTCTCGGGAGAATTGTACTGTAGGTAAGTTATTATTATAAACGATAAATTCGTTCATCTACTATTTTAGTTCCTTCAGAACTCGATGATCAGTAATTTAGGATGAGAAGTAAAAGTTTATTTTTTGTTTCTATTAAGACTTGCCTTGAATTACATTATTTAGTTCGTTAAGAATTCAATTATTGGATACGTTACTATTAAAAATAATCAATTCGTTTCTTTTCCATTCAGGTTGTATGAGCAATTCTATAAGAGGTGAGTTGCCATTAGAATTAATCAATTAATTAATTCTCTATTTAGGTTCATGAAGAATGCTATCGTTCGGGGGGGTACTAGTATAATTAGTATATTCGAATATTTGCTATTTAGGTTCTTGACAGCAGTGGTATTATTTTCATTAACGTATTAAAAGAATCAATCATTTTTTCATAAAGCTCAGGCAAAATAATAATATCCTTTGTGCGTGTGAGTGCTATTCTAAAAAGAATTATCTGTATTGACTTGCTCTCGGTTTATAGGGTGGATAGTTTAGTTGTTCCCATGAGAAGGAGCTGAAAAACTCTTATCTTTTCGGTTTCGATGAGAGAATATAAGTGCTACGACAGTGGACGTTGTGTCGTATAGTGCAATAGATGACAATCAGAATAGTGGTGATAGAGTCGTGAGAAGATATGTTAAACAGATTGAGATCGCCAGTGCTTTTGTTGTTGAGAGAGCTGCGAAAACAGAGATTTATGCATGAGTCTTGTATTGAATAGTGGTGCAAACTGCTTTAGTAGTAGAGTATATTATTCAGCGAAACCTTTGTCCAATACTGCGTAGCGTATTTTATGATACGTGAAGAACGAAACTTTTTTTATGCGGGATAAAATTATTGTCTTTTACGAAGCCTACTTTCCACGAAACCTAAAAGGGTTTCGATTTCGTTTAAAAAATCGGAAGCTTTTTGGATTTCGTATGGCATCTTTTTTGTTTTCAGTATATTGATGCACTAATTATACAAACACATGAGTGATGGTCTCATATTTTTGCCGTGAATAGTAATTCATTTCCTCTGATAGAATATTTGTCGAAATGAAATGTTGTCAGAGCTAGTTATGTAGCGGATTTTTCAATAGAGAAATCATTAAAAAGATCAAATGTGCGACTGAAAAATAAACTTTTATCGATCAATTTTTGGACCCTTAAACATCTTCAGACATGTTTGAGTTTTAGAGCAATGAATCTTTTTCTACACACAATCGTTCTGCCAAAAATACTGATTATTATAGTTTAATAATAGCAGCAGCTCACAGTTTTTACAATTAGTAAACAACTCTACAAGATTGTAAAAGTAGTCTTGTGCAACAAATTGTAGTGAAATACACTCAAAATCGAATATTATATTATTTTCTCAAAAAAAGCACACATTACTCATTATCACTGTAAAAAATCACTATTTAATGCTGGATAAAGATATATTCATTTCGAAAGCTAATTGTTAAAACTTAGGCAACGAAGCTTTTCTTTACGTGGGCAAGCTAATGTACACTCATTTACATCCTCATCCTACACTCTAAAACACAAACCTACGCCCAAGAGGAAAACCTTTAGGGTTTTGCATGGGTGTGCTGAACTTAAAAGCGTTTAACAGACCATGACCTAATCTTTTTTAGGTTCAGTTGATAGATACAAAACCTATTATTTTGGACTGTAGCGTATATGAGCAGTCCTAAGTGGCTCCCCGCTCACATCCTCCTTCAGGTTTAGTCAGAGGTACAACATGGATGACAGCCCAGGTCAAATACATACGGCGTGAAGCAGTCTGATCCGGTGATTTTCCATCGAATTCCGGAAGCAGCATTCCGAAAAGTTTTCCGATCTCCATTTCCAGGATATTTTCCGCTAACTCCTGGTTCCGGAACCGATAAGCGGATACGATTTCCGTCTACAACAGGATTTTGTGCTACGTTGCCGATGGTTTCCATTTACAGCAGGATTTCGGAGTACTTTTCCGATCGTTTCCTTTTGGTGATCGGAAACGAAGGAATATGAATAGGTTCCGGTCTAGATACGTAGCCAGGATCTAGCCGTTTTTAATCCAGGTATGGAGTCCGGATTGCGCCGTTCTAACAACCGGATTCGGTGAATAAAAACTATTCGATGTTTCCTTTTTCTAATTGAAAAGAATTTGTGAATTTCAATGATAAGTACACATTTCTTATTTGAAGTACGAATCTGCAGAATTTCTGCTTAGAGTTGAATTGAAACCGACTTTCCAAAAAGCATCACAGAATATCAAGTAAACAACATTTTTCGATTGAAATGAACAGATAAACGCATTTAACTGAATCTTATTGTCGATTCTGTCACATAAAATCTTTACGATATATTGTTAATCTAACTAATTTTGATTAATATTACATATAACCTAACGTAATACCAATTACTTTTGACATAAGCCCCATTAAAATTGGATTACCACCATGGAATACAAATAGAATGAGCAGTGTAATTGGCTATATCTTTGTATGTGTTTACTCTATCTGATACTAAGATGGTTAGTAAAGCAGTTAAAATTTTATTTTTATTTTCTCACTTTATGTGTGTAGCATTTGAGTATTTTTAAACAATAGCTATCAGCAATTTATAAAATCTAGAGCGAATGGCAGCATTTTTTACATCGAAATAATTGTTCATATCTTTGATATTTGTGATCTAAATTGATAACAGTTTATAATAGTTTGAGGTACACTGTAAAAAAAAAGGGCAGAATAATGAACGCTTCCCCTTGGTTTTTTTTCTATAAACCCTTGAAGGGTTTAAGCGCATGTCATACACCCTATGAAGGGTATATAAACCGAAGGGTTTGTTATCGTAAGGGTATATGAAACTGTTTTATGGGGTTTTTATTTCATAATTTTATTCAAAGTGTTTATTAATAAACGGATAGGTGTAGATTAAAATACGTATTTCCAAAATCAGTTTATTATCCAACAATCAGGGGTAGATTATTATACGTTTCATGCAGAACAAATATTATTCTACGAATAGGGGTTGATTATTCTCCACTTTCTGAAGAAGCATTTATTATAATACCGCTGAGGGTAGATCAATGTACGATGGCACAAAAAGGGTTGATTATTCTCCACTTTCAGAAAAAGCGTTTACTATAATACCGTTGATGGCAGACCAGTAGAGCGATGTCATCAAAAGGGTTGATTATTCTACGATCAAGGGTTGACTATTCTACATTCTCGGCAGAAGCGTTTAACAGAATACCAATGAGGGTAGATTATTCTCCATTTTCAGAAAAAGCGTTTACTATAATACCGTTGATGGCAGACCAGTAGGCGACGTCATCAAAAGGATTGATTATTCTACGACCAACCGTTGATTGTTCTTCACTTTCTGAAAAAGCGTTTATTATAATATCATTGAGGGTATGCCAATATACGAGGTCATCAAAATGGTTTATTATTCTACGATCAATGGTTGATTATTCTCCATTTTCAGTGGAAGCGTTTATCATAATACCTGTGAGGGTTCATTATTATATGATAGAGGGTAGACTGGTGTACACTATATACTCTAAAAAAAAATCGGTACTTTACTGAACCCCTAAAAAAGGTTCTGGAGATGTCGAAACGCATTCAAAGGTGTCAAAAGTCTCAAAAAAAGGACAAAAAAAACCTACGAAACCTTTAAAGGTTCTTACGGTGTACCTAGGATAAGAACCCTTTCCGGCGAAACCTTTTTTAAGTTCTGTACAGCAGGAAAAGATTTCGTAGGAAAATACAAAACCTTTAGAGTTTCATACTAAACCCTCATGATTTCCAAGAGTTTAATACGAAACCTTTTCCTGCTGCACAGAACTTGAAAGAGGTTTCGCCGGAAAAAGTTCTTATCCTAGGTACACCTTAAGAACCTTTAAACGTTTCGTCGATTTTTTTGTCCGTTTTTTTTTAGATTTTCGACACCTTTGGATGCTTTTCGAAATCACCGGAACCTTTTTAGGGGTTCAATAAAGTATCGATTTTTGTTAGAGTGTAGGAATCATTTGTATAATAAGTTCCCTCTATACTTGAGAAGAACACATCGACTTTTAAATCGTTTATTGAGATTTCGTTAATTGTTCAAGAATTACGAGCCAAAAACTATTTATTGCATCAATAGTGCATTAGAGTGCATTATAGTGAGAAAATTATATGATCAATATTTCTAGTTTCAGTATTTTATGTTTACATTGCAATGTTTATTTTACACGCATTTTAGCGGTGCAATTCATATTTTTAACACAACCGTTCACTACTTTGGAAGCTAGAAAAAGCTTAAATTCTGCGTCGCCTCAAGTGTTTATTATTCGATGTGACATGGTGGATTTATCTAGTGACCCTGCTATTGTGCTTATGAGTTGATAGATACCTGCGTGTGAGAAGATATGAAAACTAAAATAGTAGATGTTGGTATGACAAAATACATCGTGCTGCAATCAATCTAGAAGCGTTCAGTATTTTACAACTAAGTATAGATTGTTTTATCTTTAGTTTTGATGGGTTTATTATTCTACTTTCAAATCTCAAATTTCTGAAAGTGTCAATAGAAACGTTACAATCCTACAGTTGGATTGAAAATATGCAGCTATGCCTGTTAAGATAAACTGGTACATAATGCTAAGTTCTAGTTTCAAAAAGCTTTGTTTTTTGGCATGGTATTCGATTCTTTTATAGAAGTTGTTTTAAGTGAGTGACAAGATTATTTTGACAAAAAGTCGCTGTAAAATCTAGTTGTTTGGCAGGCGTGGCACGTTTTTAACATCACGAATCGATGTGACGATGAAAATTCACAAAATAACTGATTAATTATTTGCAATATATGAAGTAAACAATTGAATCGTTGGTCGCGCATCACTCAGCACCAAGTTCAATTGTTAAGGAACTATTCCAATAGCTAGTATCATGCTCTCTGATAATTTGCAGCAGGAATTGTGAAACTAATATGAGTCATTATCCCTTTAGATCGAATAATGATTCTATGAAAAAAATTTCAAAAAGGATTCATATTCAACACTAATAACTAAAGCGTCTGAAAACGAATTTCTGTTCTCTCGATGAAAAATCTGTTTTTTTTAATGAGTATCATGAATTAAACTCTCAAACACTGTAATAAATAAGGATTACTTTATCGTAGGAATCACTTTCTTTAATGTTCACTTCAGATAGTTTTGAGAACGAAGACTCGTTTTCAAATCAAAATTGTTTTAAGAATATAAAAAAAACAAGTTGAGAGGAAAGCATGCGATGAATCATTGGCACTGTGCTCAGTGAAATCCAGGATTTATCCATATTTCAGTTGAAGTTAAAGTCTTTATCAAAATAGTTTTTTCCATCTGATAGCATTATTGAGCCAAATACAAGAACAGTACAAATTATAGTTTTTTCGATTAATTTGTTTTCATTTAAGACAAATCGTAGACATTGTTTCATTTCTTGTTGCTTTTACGCGAAATGTTTTATTTCGATGCTTGCAAGATACAACTAGAATCCTAAATTTATGATCATCAAATTTAGCAAGTCAATGCTTGTTTCTAATAAGAATATTTATTAGGAACGCGTTATAGTTTTGCTTTCATTCCTAAGGAATTTCGAATCAGTATACAGATATTTTTGTATTATCTAGTCGATAAGTATCTTTTCTGCCGATTGATTTAAAATCGAATATTACTTGTCAGCAACACAAGCAAATCTGTCGTTATTAAAAAATATGTTTCAAAATGGCAATTTCTAGAGACTCCTTTCTTATTTTACACTTTGCTTATTATTCAATAGACATTGGGAGTTGCTAAAAAAAGATATTATCCAAGCAATACACGAGGAGACGTGTATATTGGCATTTTTTTGTAACATCAGAGCGAATCACTCATGAAACCAAACCGTAAAAATGTTGGTTTGTTTATCACAACTATAAGTAGGAAAATAATTCCAGTCGTCAAGGGACGAACCTTAAATACCAATAGAAAGTTTATCTCATGAGTATTAAACACTCTTTTTAATGTCTTTCCAATATAAAATTATTGCCAGATATTTTGATGACTTCCTTTTAAAAAATTATATGTAATTTGACAATCACAATTATTTCAACTCAATCATCAAACACTGTAACAGAGCGACTTATGAAAACTCTAAAACGAAATTCATTGAGAGAAAGTTCTGGTCATTGATACTTCATGTTACTCTCGAAAAATATCATATAGGTCTGATTAACCTCAGAATCGACAATAATATAAACTAGCATGTCTTACCATACAGAAAGAGACACGTGCTATTTTTCAGAGTTGAGAAGAGAGCAGTGGGTATTTTCACGATCTGATCAAACAAGAGTAAATATCTTCGAGTTTACTTCCATATTTTAGCACGTGTGGTTTTCCATAGCATTACATGCAATTTGCATTTAGTCTTTTCGTATCGATACTTTATACGTTGGCAGAAACAAAGATCTACTTTACGAAAAAAACTTCTCTTTTAGTTTGGATAAAAGAAACAACTTTCAGAAGAGATATGAGCAAGTTTTCTTTTTCGACCAGCCGCATTGGGTGCATCCTAATCTCAATTATATTCAATTAAATCGCTATTGTTAATATTTTGTCTTCACTTTGTTAATGTCACGAGAATTATCAATATCGTTCCTTCTCGATGAGCGCATCATCTTATCCTAAAACTTTTCTTTATTTTTCCTAATCGACCAAAATGTTTTACATGATTCCCATCATTTTTTTTCTATATGTATCTTTTCAGTGAAGTCGTACCTTTTTATATAATCTAAATGCGAAATATGATTTTTCATTTTGTATAACTTTTTACGACTGGAGAAAATGTTCCGAACGATTCATTTGTATATTGACGGATACATGCTCATCGAATGCTTCTATTGACCCATATAAATAAGTGAACATTTAACATGGAATAAACACTCGTGTTCATTCTCTATAAATTGCTCTATGTATATAGACATAAGATATTTCAGAAATGATACGAACACGTGCTCATTCTCAATCAATAGTTCCATATCAATGACTTGAAGAACGGAATAAAAGTGAGTATAATTTTTCATTCGACTTCAAGTCTTTCATATCGAGAATATTAACCAAATGATTTTTTTGAGATGAAGTGAATCGTCTTCATATGATCATCTTATTCTTCAACATACACAAGCAAGCCTTCGGAAACTAGAACGAACAGCTAGTCGTTCTCTACGAAATGCGTCATGTCAATATTTGCTTCAACCTGACGATAGTTAAGTATGATGTTTTATTTGATTCTACTTTAACATATTGAAAAGTTATCTGACATGTTTTTTTCTACATAAAAGATTTCTTCTTCATTTTATCATTTTCTTCATCTAGAGAAACCAGCAGAACTTGCGCAATTTCTACGACAACGTGCTTATTGACAATTAATTGATATACATCGCTGGTTTCATCAACTTTCTGAAAGTTAAGTATGACATTTGTTTTGTTTTTGTTTGTTTCATATCGAGAAAATTATCTGATCGATTTTTTCGATAGACGAAACGATTCATCTTCATATAATCATGTTTTTCTTCTAGATAAAAAAGCGTACATATGCAAAGCGGCAGAAACAAATGTTCATTTTCAACCAAATAGCTCTCATCAATGTTTCCTTCAATCATATGAAATTTAGCCATCATGCTCCATTTGTTTTCTTTTAAGAATCGAGCAAATTATGTAAAACATTTTTCTGTTTATGAAAAAGTTCATTTTCACTATATTATTTTTCCATAAAAGTAAACAAACAAAACTTTGAAAACTAAACCATACACATACTCATTATGAATCAATTGCTTCACATCCGTTGCTCCATCAATCCAGTCAAAAGTGAGAATCTTTTTTTAATTTATGTCGTTTTTTAGGTAATAGAAAAATAGCCAAAATATTTTTTCTAAATATGA
>CAJNYU010000011.1:163657-178946 GCA_905331475.1 Rotaria socialis
TCTAACCAATGCAGAATTCAGGAAAATATGAATAAAAGATTATCGATTTCTATGATAGGTGTCAGCGGCGGCGGCTAACAAATTTTAAAATTTCGGATTTCATCGGCGGCGCGGCGGCTGTAATTAAAGTCCTTCAGCGGCGGCGGCTTAAAAATTCTTAAAATTTTTCCTGCCACAGCGGCGGCGGCGGCTCAGCCGCACGGCTGACACCTCTATGTGTAACGCAGAGAAAAAGAAATATGAGATTCAAATATAAAGAACTGGAATGTAAGTAGATTTCATCATTTTTTCATAATGCGCTTTAAACGAACTTAAGAGAAAGTAGACTTATCATTTGAAAGCAGTCAAGCAGCTGCCTGTTTATGAAAATATATATTTGTACCATTAACGTTAACGATAAAGTACGACTTGGCCAAGGTTGGATTAATGGATTCAAAAACTCGCATTCCTTGAACTGTAGTCGAACTAACTTTGAAAAGATGACTAGATATAGAATCCTCGTCATTGCCAGTTGAATCTTCATTATCTGTGCAATTTCCAGTAGTATATTCATCTTATTCACCACTACTATCATCTGAATCTGAGTTAAAGTCTGAATATTGCTGGTTAAGATGTGAATAATCGACTATTCGTGATTTTTGAAGTTGAAAACTAGTCAGTTTTGACATTTTTCTTAGCGATAAGATTTGATGTTGTTGATACATATTTACGTTACATACGAGACGACTTGCATAAGAATACGCTCGTAAAATAGTATTTTCGAGTACTTTAACTGTTACTTGTACGATAGAAGTCGATGCTATAGATGATATTTGTTTAGAATCGACTATCCTAGACTGTTGCGAATATGAGTAAATAAAAATTTATTATTGGAATCATTGGCGTGGCTATCGCCAGCTTGATATTTAATAAAATTTAGAAACGATACATTTTTTACGGGTGTGGGTGTCGCCGAGATCTTAATGTGTACCAAATGAAGATCACATCAACAACCACACAAACACCCTCGATACATTTACTATTGGTAGAACAGACAAGATGATAATTACATCTGGTAGAGCTGAATAAATGATTGATGGAAATCGTTGAACTTGCTTGGTAGCTTTTCTCGTTCCTTTTTGAGTAGTTTAATGAGACTATGAACCGATGATGCAACTCCTAGTCAAAGTGCAATCGTTCATCGGTTAACGTAATGCATGTATGCTTTTTTAGATCATTTAATTGATCGAATTTAAGCTGGAGTATAGCAAACAGTGAAAATTTGTTAATTATATGAGATTCTATGAGATTACCGTCGAATTTTTGCGCAACAGAATCAAAATTATAATTGATTCAAATCTTCTAAATCAAATATAATTTGACAATTTTTCACGAGGCAGTAGCATATTTACGTCCAAGGAATGAATCAACTCCATTGCATTCTTGAAAAGCAAACAATTATGCGACTCACTTTCCAGAAATTTGACGAATTAAATCGTAAAACGCATCATCACGAAGATCCATGATATTCGAAGGAAGTGTTTTTGTGTAGATTTGTGAATATTTCGGGGTAGACATAGTAAAATAGCGGAATTAATAAAATGAGCAGTATGCGAGTGAGTTCTTTTTAAAAGATGGAAATGAAACGAAAACAAAAGGAGAAAGAGATATTTTCAGTTTTTCGTTCTGAATTATTGTGTCACATGAGCAAATGAGCACATGAATACATGAACACCCGAAAAAAGAAAAATATCGCCTTAGATTATATATCGAGTGTCTACAGTTCGTCGCGATCGACCGGAATATATGTAGACAATTTAAGATGATATTTGTTATGATGATACAATACTTTCTATACTATTAACTATTTAAATGACAACAAATTTCATTGTCTTGAATAAAAAGCATTTTATTCTAAATCATTGGTAATATTTGCTATTGATTGCTGCTGATTGCTTTGATTGCCAATGATTGCTTTGATTGCAATCAGCTTTTTCCCCTTGATATTTTATGTAAAAAAATCGCAAAGAAACCTTGAGTCGGGGCTCATGATAAGAGAAGCATATCGAATTTTTTGGTAAAGAATTCTGATTTCTGATGAAATGACAAACCGAATAGTCTCGATTTCAATCGGAACCATTATACATTTTATATAAAAAGATAGATCTTGATCAGTTCTAGTGTTCTATGCAAGAACATTGGGAAAAAATCTTAGCGACAAAAAATTACCCTACAAATATCAAGCTGTGTACATGTTTTTATGTTTGTTTTGATTAATATTTTTCGCATGCTGCTAGAAAGAGCAACGAACTCAGTAAAACGAATACGATATTCAAAATGAGTGTTCAAACCTGAGTAAATACATATACATTTCAAAGAATTTCAAGCATTTTTATTTTTTTCCAATATTATCCCCGCAGTCCCTCTCAGGGGTACGTGGAAAAATCAATCGCATCAAACACATCTTGAAAGTTATTAAATACAAGTTTTCAGTGGGTAAGGATGTGGGCGTACAGCTGTGCATAAACTGAAGAGATACACCCACACCCTGATATTTATTTCGATGAAATTTCAGGTCTAGCGACTTGATCGAAATTGATTTTTTGTATTTAATAATTCGAATGAATATTTTCTTTTCAACGATAAATAAAATTTTTGAATAGATTTCTCAATAAGTTTTATTTCCCAATTGATTGTTAGAATAGATTAAACAAAGTTGATGAATAGAAACTTCAATGGATATGTATAATGCTACTTTGTTCAGAGTTTATTCAATTACATTGAATATAACTTGAAGGTTTAGTTAGTTTTTCTATCATTGAAGGTAATTTCTTATGTTACGGATCAATGAACAAACTGTTCTTCATCGTTTCTTTTTCTTTTTCTTTTTCTTCAATATGAATCGTCTATCTTCATTTGATCAAAAGTGAATATTAATAAAGTAAGAAGAATGAATCAAAATATTTTCATTGAAAATAGTTCATTCGTTAGTATAGATTAAATGGCTAATAGTTCAAAGAATAATCATCCTTGGTTTGAAATTTGTCAGTCACGTCCAACAGCAAAATATCAAGTATTTATATTTCCATCTGCTGGTACACCAGGTAGAATTTAATCTTTGATAATTTTTCTTCATATTTAACCAAAATTTTAGGTCAATATTACCGTGAATGGGGAAAAAATTTTCCTGAATTTGAATTTTCATTAATAATCTATCCTGGACGATTAACTAGAATGAGTGAAAATTTACTAACAACTATAAAAGAATATCTTATGGAAATGACTACAGGACTTATACCTTATATAAATAAACCATGTATTTTTATTGGGCATAGGTATTATTTATTAATTATTTTCTTATTTTAATGTTAATCGTTTCAATATTTTATTCAAGTGTTGGAACTGCAATTAATTTTGCATTAGCTAAACATATGATTGACACCAATAATAGAGGCAATTTAATTAAATTATTAATTGAAATGGGAAGAGGACCACCTCATTTGAAAGGTTGATTTTAATTAATTAATTAAGGGTAGTTATTTTTTTATACAAAAAAATCTTTAGATCCTGATCTATCTTTTGCTCAAATGACTGACGAAGAAATAGTTCAAGATTTAAAGAAAATGGCAGGTATATAATAGTTAGTGTTCTTTTTCTTTCTTAAAAGAACCTTGTTTCTTTTCATTTTCAGATCCAAAAACACGAGAAGTTTATGATTTTCCATCATTTGTTCAAATGTTAATACCAATGTTAAAAGCTGATGCATTGGTTTAGTTCATCTTTTTTTAAATACTCAACTGAAAAAAACAATTTCTTTTGTCAACATTTATTTTAGGTTGGTGACGATTTATTATCTGCAACTCCAATAAATGTGCCAATTATTGTTTATGGTGGAGAAAAAGAAGAAAATGTTAAAGAACCATTTTTAAATAGGTCTATTTCATATTCTTCTTTTTTTAATAATAATCTTGATCAATAAGTTTAAAAAAATATTTTAGATGGAAAGAACTAACAACAACAAATGATTTATTTCGCGTTCGAATGTTTAATGGACATCATAATTTTCAATCCGAATGTCAAAATGAAGTTTTAGAATCTGTTAAACAAGATTTTAAATATTTAATTGAATATTTAAATAATAAAGAATTTCATTAAAATTATTCGAACTTATATAGTTATATTAACAGTTATCATTTTTATGAAAAATAAATAAATTAACTTTCAAAAGAAAAATAATTTTATATTCATCAACACACCCATTGTGAATATTGAAAGAATAGATTAGTACTATCAATAGAACATATTGCGCATGTCAATCGATATTTATCTTAAACAATTTCAAATTTGTTTGATTATAATTTTTCAAGAAGATTTTAATGCAAATTTTTGAAATAATTTTAAGATTATTTTAATATAAGGGAAAATTGATTTATGTGAAGGAAGACTTGTTGTTCGATGTAGAAAATACACTTCGTTTGTGTCGAGAAGTGAACATAGCAAGTATTGATGATCATATTATATAGTTAATCAACATCTTTAGCTGAAATTTATTTTAATACAAACAACAAATAATGATAATGTAATAATGAAAATTTACTTTTCTATCTTCTTCGTACAAAAAAAAGTCAAATTTCTTTGAATTTAAAGATGAAATAATAAATCTAAGTTAAATTTTCGAATTCCTTTTGCGTATAATAATAGGATTATCTTGATTGAATAATGAATTGAACAGATGCTGGACCAGCTGAGATAATTGAAAATGTTGTTACAACCAAAATATATGTTCTTGTATGATTAAAAAATATTTGAAATCTAAATTGTTGATGATCAGCACCATCATCATTTTGTTCTATTAAATTTTGAAATGGACAAGAAGAATTAAAATTATTCTTATAAATATAACCGATTGTATCTATTAGACTATTTGATTTTAAAAGATAAATCCATCTATTGATATTTTATAGGAATAGATTGATAATAATATTCATATTTTGAATTATTCATCGTACGACAGTATTTTGGACTGAATTGATTTAATGATGATGAGCATACTGATTCGGTGTCTATTAGAGTATCTAATTAAATAAATAAATATATGATATTTAAATAGATTTGTTTTCTATATTAATAATCATATTAATTAACAATGAATAAAACTATTCTACAAATAATATTTACATTTATTAAAAATTAAATTGTATTTTTAAGATAAAATTGATTTTATCGAAATGAAAATTTCTGAAATAAATAGCCGAACAAAATTTTTGAATGATCAAGTTGAAAATTAATGAATTTTTCTGTTTTAAATTTTTCAAAAATTATTCTTTAATTAAAATATTTTACTTGATATATTTATTTGAGAAAAATGAATTAATGCTTCATCAAGTCCAATTATTATGAATGGTCAAGTTACATTTGGATAAGAAGCTGTCACAATCAATAGATATTTTGTCTCACTATTGTGAGTCATTCTCAATACAAACTGCTGATCGTCACCACTGCCATAATTAGATAAGAAGCATATTAGAAGATGGACAAGTAGGATCGAAACTATTACTGTATATATAACCACATGTATGCATACTGCTGTTAGCTGCAAATACGTAATAATCAGTCGTTATTATGTTTATCTTTATACTTTCATAGAAAAACTTTCATCCAGTACAAACACCATAATGACAGAACGTTTGATTGAATTTAGTCAAAGCTAACGAGTATGTTGACATCAAAATTAACCGTTGTTGCACTGCAAGAAGAAAAACTAAAATCATCAACGTTAGAATCAAAATGGAAATTTTTTAATATTTTTTCATCTAAACGAGGGGCTACCGGGACTTATTTTTTAGGGATTTATTAGATCTTTTAAAAATTCCGGGATCTTTCTCTATGTGGTATAACGTGGAATAATGTTCTTATAAATCACATAAATCTGTATATATCACAGTGTAAACTATCCTCGGATCGATTTTATCAAACGGATTTATTCTAACAATATTTTTTTATAACAAAGACTATTCTAGCACCTATCAGAGTAAATAATTTCCTAGTGGTTCATTTTAATGCCAGCGGATCTATTAAGAATATATATATAACGGGTGGCCCAGAATAAATTAGACTCTTAGTGTTTCTATAATTTCCCCTCTATCATCCCCATGATGGAGATACTTTTTTTTATCAAAAGATAGCGCTTGAAATTCTCTACAAAATTATATATAACTAGGCCCAAAAAATTGTTTAGATATATTTGAAAAAAGATGAAAAGTAACGACACATAAAAAGCTGTGAAAGGTGGCGGGTTGGATATAATGAATAATCGCGCTTGCATCTCATTTTTCTATCCATTACTTCATCCTATTAGAAAAGCAAAATATATCAAGATATGCAGCGCGAGAAGCTCTACAATTTACCAAGAAAAAATTTTAAAAAGAGGGAATAAGAAAAGACACGAATTCATCTTCTACCAAAAATTACATTATTTTCGCAGGATCGAAATTTGACCGCCCAAAATTGTGTCCATTTTCAACACAAAAAGTGCGACTATAAAATAAACAGTCATGTAGGTTGTAGAGCTTTTCACGCTGCATCTATTGGTATATCTTGTTTTTCTAATAGGATGAAGTAAGTGATAGAAAAATGAGACGCAATTGTGGTCATTCATAATGCCCAACCCGTTATTTTTTACGGCTTTTTATATGTCGTTACTTTTCATCTTTTTTTCAAATATATGTAAAAGAATTTTTTAGGCCTAGTCGTATATAATTTTGTAGAGAATTTCAAGCGCTATCTGTTGATAAAAAAACGTGCCTCCATCATATGGATAATAGAGGAGAAATTATAAACATACTAAGAGTCTAATTTATTCTGGGCCATCCGTTATATCTATGGACATTCACCTACACTTATCTCCCTAAGATAAATCGATTCCCCGGCGGATCTATTTTTCTCTCAACGGATATATTCTATACATAAAAGGATCGATTGATATCCATTATATATATATATATATATATATAAGAATTCCATAGAAATATCCCTACTAAAAATCATGTCACACGCTACTGAATAGCTATTCTGCCGGATCTATTCCGATCAGAGCATTTGTTGTTTGCGTTTTATAAAAATTTCTTAAATTCGATTACTTGCTTAGTAAACTGATACTTTTCCCAAGGATACACATAGAACATAATCATGTTTCACTTAATAAGTTATTTACAGCTCCTTGACATTTTACAATTCCTCGACCGATGAAGTCTTCTTTCAGCGTATGTATTCTAAGAACACGAGCTTCAAAATATAATAATATTCATTAACCTAAATTTTTACAATCATCAATAACACAATTGCGTTAACTCGTTATAGCGCTGTCTTGTGTTGATTATAAAATGTTCCAACCTATTTGATTTAATCTTTTTTTCTCTTACAAAATAATTATTGTTTGCAAAATGTTAATATAAAATTTATGAAAATAACTGTAACATGAATCATAAGAGTTTTTAAAATATTCTATGTAGGGGCGTTCTGAAGAAATTTATTTATTGACAAAAAGTTCATTCTAAAGTTATTACTTTAATAAAGCGATATTTTACTCTGAAAACTGATTGACAGACTTACTGAAAGTATTGTTACGGTTCCATAGCATCTAATCGATTTATTAACAGAAAGCCTAGCATTTATTTCATTAATGATACTGACACGGTATTGCTGATGTATGTAACGCATCAAAGTAAAATTTGTTTTTAGCCTCCTGTCTTTTATTTTTACTTTACTTTATCTAATCGTTAGATCACCTACGTCTCATGTTACTTGCAGTCTAATATCTGATTTAATGATTGGTACTTCATTCATTGTATGGCCCATGATGATATATACTTTAGTGCAAAATTCAAGTATTGATTTTCAAATAGATACATGATTCAAGTCCGACTGTAACTGAAAAGTTCTGGCATCCATCATTTATAATCTTTATAACTTTTACACGTTAATCTAAATTGTTACTGGTAATGCAAAAGTATTGGCTTTTTCTCGACATTATAATGCTATTAGATGATGCGACTGTTTCCGATTACTGTGTAGGTAGAAATGAGCGTGGGTCGCCACTCTTCGGGGAGCGCAAAGCGTCCCCAAACCGCTAGACTACTATAAAGGTTGTATGGCGTGGTTGGGAAGTTTTTCTCCCGGTGGTTATTGATGTTAACAGTTTTTAGTTATGGTATGCACATAAGAAGACAATTCGATATCAACAAGGGAAAAGCATACCTCTGTGTCTCCAAGTATTCTTATTGTATTTCTAATGAATTTCCCATGAATTGCTGTATTTCCAAATAATTCTACGTAGAAATATATGGAAATAAGCTTTTACCCATTTGAATATCAATCACTACTTGAGATATATCACATCCAGTTTCGATTCCAGATTTGGATTCAACTAGATTTGAGTAGCATTTAACTTGGATTTTTATATGAAATCCAACTACATTCAGATAGTATCTAGCAAAATTCAGTTGGTTTCCGTCAAATTCTTCAATAGTATAGTCAATCTCTGTGAATCCTTGTTAAATTTAATCGAATATCTGTCGAATCTCACTCAATCCCAGTCAAATCCTGGTAAAATCCCTGTCAAGCCCAACCAATTACTGTCAATCACTGTAGAGTCGAGTCGAATCCAAGTCAACCGCTGTCGAATCTCATTGAATTTCTGTAAAATTCTGTCATATTCTACTCAAATCAAAGTGTTCTATGTGCTTGAGATTGCATTTCATGCATCACTAATCACTGCAGTGATATGATTGACTGTGCCAAAAATATAACGCCTTAAGATGAAATGTCTACCTATCTGTCGTAGTTATACCACTGTCCTAAATCAATTCTAATGTATAGATCTCAATTTTCTTTTTTCTCTGCTATAAATAAGTACTTCCTTACTATTTGGTTTATTTTTTACTTGATCTTGCGTAGGAGCAGTGGCTTACTTCACTTTTGGAAAAACGCTAACATTTTTCTATTAGAGTTTAGAAAACATTATCATACTAATTCAGTGATGCTGAAAAAAGTCATTTAATACTCTGTTATTATCATATAAATTCAAATAGACTTTTAGCATTATTTAATGTGCCCATCTGTATGTTAGTATTAATCGATGTTATTTTAATTCTAATATTGATTCAAAGCTAATTCAAGCTAATAACTCATTTTCGTAGCATTAACTAAAAAAACATAGATCATTTCCGTCACTCCAATGTAAACGATTAAAAATAATATCCATTAATGCAACACTAACGTTAAGTCACATTCTTTAAGTTTTTGCTCTCTGAGTCTCGTTGAGATTCAAACATACACGTAAATCAGATAGCTTAATCTATTTTCATTGTAATGACTTGATCAATTGCCTCAACATGATTAAAAACAATCATTATGTTTCATGGCGTCCAGATATAATTGCAGTTTGATTTTGGGTAACTACACGATATATTACAACTACTTCCTAATTCAATGAAGTTATCCAGTAATAATAAGATTTCTCCGTAAATCTATTTCTGTATTTTAATCAATAACATCTAGGACATTCAACTATTGCAAAAAATATCAACCTAGTGAAGATAATTGTGACGCACTGTGTTCAGATTGTTCATGCATCACGTTTTATCTTCGGTGACTTTTCCTTTTCAACATATCTCTTGTCATTCATGCGTTCATAACAAATATTAGCTTGTCACTTATTCTGTCGACACGAATACATATATCATCTTCCATAATTATCTTTCCTGTTATCCTCATCTTTCTATTGTTATGTCTATATTTTCTCTTGTTGTATCTTTTCCTTCTCTCTCTCTTGGTTGCGTATATAAGCACCTGCTGTAAATGTAAACGATACGATTTGTGATATAAAGAAGCTGAACCAAGCGTACTTGCATCAACGTAAGCACCTTTTGTCTCTAAAATCGTCACACTAATTTTAAAATTCTCATGTATGTATCTATGTTTTTAACAATATGATTTTATTTTATTTTTCATTATATATCTGAAAGCTTTAACTAATAAATAATCAGAAATGGATATCAGACTTAACTTTTAAAATCCCATTAAATTCCAAATTGAAATAAATACTGGGATTTATTAAAAAAATCCCCAGGAATTTGAATTAGTTTGAATAAAATCGAATGAAATCATAAAAAAATCACAATAAATCCCCAATAAACCCCGAGACGAATATAAATACCGGGATTTATTAAAAGATCCAGAAAAACCCAAATAAATAATTCCCGGTAGCTGCTGACGAAAAAAGAACAAAAAGTTCTGGGTGATGTGATTGTTCTTAATTTTTCGGCGAATCTTCTGCAGTATCGAATGGAACTTTCTATAGATACTTTGTAGCCGACAGTTTGAGATTTGCAGTGAACAAAAACATTTCCGAACAGTGATCTTATTTTAACAAGAGACTTCCTTCATTAACGTAACGCGATGACGATTTCGTTACACGATGAGCTTTGTAATGTAATTTTTTTCCCATCATCCTCTACTGTAATACAATCCGGTTTACCGGTTGTTAGGTAACTAACATCACGATTATAAAATTTAATGATTAATTTGTCACGATATTTTTTCGATGCCACTTTTTATCGAAGACGTAATTTTTCCAATGAATCACCTATTAAATTTCTACACCGTTGACTATCACAGATACGAGTTTTTTTTGCTTCATTTGTTCAAATTCCAACTTATTTTTTAATAAATTAATACTATAGAGTTTCAGTCGTTCAGCATTAGATTCAACCATTTCACTCCATTGCTTCAGCTTCAATCGCAAATCTAGCTACTGTTGAACTTAGATCAATTTAAAAATGAATATATTGTTTTGAAGAGAAATGATTCAATATTAATTATTCAAACAATATAGAGATTGAAATTATCGTTGTAACTGAACGAGAATAAGCATTACAGAAACGTTGAACGATTTTGATTGGTCGTTCTATTTGAAATGAACAATATCCACTCAGACCATTGGACAATGTTGTGTGCATAACTTAATATGCTTTCATTAGAAATCGATTGCTTACAACTTATACTGATGTTAGAATAAAAATTCTTTCGCTCAAGATGCTCTTTTATGAAAATGGAAAAGTCAGAAAAAAGTAAAACTCATCATCGCGTTACATAAAATTTTTATAACACACTATCTTTTTCGAACAAAATCCTATGCCTTAGATAGCCGCAAAAAATTTGACTTTACGTATTTACTTTTAGTATGAAATTAGCTGCGATTCAGCAATGAGAAAAAACAAACAATAGACACTTTTTTGTTACGCGATGATGTTATAAATAAAGTAAACTTTCATAGGCTCTCTACGAAAATCTACAATACATAGGATATTATCTGCTGTGCCAAATGATGCACGTTTCGATATATTCTCTATTCATATTAATCCACTAAATATCCATTTATTTCTGCCAAGATAAACGTTTGATGAATCAGTAGCATACATAAATTTACTAATTTTTCTGCGTGCACAGTAGCTTCTCTTTCACTAACTGCAAAATGTTTCTTAAATGTATAAAAGAGAAACAAAACATGTTTCTATGTATTTTCGACTCTGCTCTACACGATGGTAATATTAGATTTTTCAAATACAGAGTTCGAGACACCCGTCCCAGAAGTTACACGTTACGCGGACAAGCCGATATATAGAGGAATTATGTGTCAGGGAATGAGTATACAAATGTTGATGAGTCAAGGAATAAACATATGACTATAACAGGGGCGCCACTCACGGGTAGCCGTTTCCACAGAAAATGCAATATGGAAATAGACCCTTATTAAATCAGTAACCAATAATTACACCCATAACATAAACAACTTATTTTCTCTCAGATCCATAATATTTATCAGTTCAGCCTGCTGATCATTCGTGTATTATTGTCCAAATTATGGATGCTTTCTAAGCAACTTTCGCTTCTGATCACTTTGTTTCTATTCACAGCAGCTCTTCTTTTCATACTGTCTGATAGATGTCAGGCAATAATCCTTCTTTACCAAAACATCGCCTAGAAAGTTTCGCAAAGCTGATACAGTATTCAATTTCCTCCACCCTGGAACCTTTGGTAAAAATTTATGAAAAACTGCTGCTGAATCCAAGTTCCCCAACCTCGATTATCTATAGTTAGAAAAACTGCAGTAGCTATTTTGAGGGTTTCGAGAAGTTCTGGTATTTGCGTTTCTATTGGACGAACGAACATACAAACGTACGAATTTTGCTCGCTTAGCGTATGACCCTCCTTTCAGTAGAGGGAATATCGATTTAGAAACGTAATAAAGATTTTTTTCTTTTCCATTGGCCATCTGGCAAATAATAATTAATCCCAGGAAACGTCAAACAGATGTTGATTTTTTTTCATAAGTTTTATGTTTAATCAGAGTAGATTTTTTTCTTTTATCAAACATTATGAATATTAAATGAAAAATACGATAGATAATAGAATTGATTTTTTTTGAAATTTAGAAATTTCATAATATTTTATCTGTTTTCATTGTAATAAAAGTTGTTCGACTCATTTCTGCCAGATTTCCTAGATTTTAGTTGTTTGGTAATCAATAAGTATTTATCTTGATGTTTAGATCTATATTAAATAGTTTCCTATAGATCGTTGTCTAAAAATTTTTAATAAATGAAAACTATTGAATTTTTGCGAACAATCTTACCCTAAATAAAATATTCAATCAAGATGATAATTGAAAGGAAAAGTTGAACAAGTTTTTATTGCTCTTTGATTGATTTCAATTTGTTTAATTAATATAAATATAATTTTTGATGATATGACAAAAAATCGCATCGTAGATTAAAATTTTGAATTCATATCTACTACTCTGTGCTACAATTTATTTCATTGTTGCTATGTAATAGGATCTTACATTCATTGAAACTTATTTAATTAAAAGTACTTATTTACTTTACAACTTTGCCTATAAGAATAAAATAATTATGTGTGAAATTTTGGATTTGCCATTCATACTAAACAAATTTTAATATCGAATTAATTTACTATGTATATCAGTATTTATTTCACAAAGAAATGATCTCTAAAGAGACGTTATAAATTGGTGTTTTCTTTATTATATTCAAATTTCATAATATTTTATTGATACAAGCAAATTTTGAATTTTTTCTTCAATAATTGTTTTTTAAACATATGAGTGATGTTTACAAATGTTTCCATCGGTACCGAACATCATCCATTTATTATTGTTCTTTTGAGTTTCTCTTTTTTGTTTCTTTTCACCATTTAACATATAAAAAAGAAGAGTTGAACAATGAAAAAGAAAAAAATAATTCAGTTACATTCTATTAATTTCATTTCAAAATATTTTGATAGATCTTGTTAGTTTACATTCTCATTTAGTAGAAGAATGTAGAAATTGAAATTGAAATTTTACTATGTAGTTTTATTTTTATAGAATTTTTGTGCATAAAAACATTTCTTTGTTTCTCATTTTAGATAATTAAAAAGAACAAAAACTAGAAAAATAAATGGATGATTTAGAAATCGTTTATACACTTCGTAAACGAATTAATAATCTTGAAAATAAATTAAAAAGTTTAACCTGTGAAAATGTTCATAATAATGTTGAAACAAATAAAAAAACTGTTTCTCGAATTAGTAAAATTGAAGCAAGAATTATTAAATTAAAAGGTATACAAAATTTTACAATTTATCAAGTTTATTCCAGCTTAAATAGTAGACCAAAAACATTATCAAATATATTTGATATGAAAATGAAAATAATTGAAATTGATATTGAAGATAATATAACGAAATTAAAAATGGGACCTTGTTCATTTAAATTAGATGATAAAAAGCTGGCACTAAAAGATATTATCTATCCAAATGATTCTACTGATAGAAATCTTATTAATATTTTAGCAAGATATAGAAAATTTATTCATAAATCAGAAGATTTTTCTCATGAAAAATTTCAAATCAGCCAAGATTCAATAGAAACTCTTATTATTTTACTTAATGATTTTATTGGTCAGTATGAAGGTGAATTAACTTTTACAAATGAACATATAAATTATTCAAATTCTCTTCAATATATGATTTGTGGTATTGCTAATTTAAGTAATATTCATTTAATAATTTCAAATTTTATTCAAACAGCAATATTTTCTGTTAAATTAAATATTAATTATGATCGGGATTTGATAAGATCAACTTTAACAATGAAAATTTTTATTTATGATTTTATTAAGTCAATATCCGATGTACTTCATTGTAACAGTGATTTTATTCGAATATTTTCCATTGAAAAACTTGATAGTAAACGTTCTATTATACAAGTTAATTTTGGTTTAACAACACCTGAAAAAAATCAAACAGAAATTCTTGCTCGACATTTTCAAGTAAACTTTAATTAAATTTAACTCGTTTTTTTTAACTTATATTTTAGACTCTTGTTCGTCGATCAGATTTTCGAAATGATAAAATTCTTCGTTTTATTCAATCTGATCGTTATCGTTATGAATTAAAATGTCAATTGTCGTATTTTCAATTGAGTTCAAAAGATTTTGATGTAAATTCTAATAATGATCCTAGAAAAATCGATTTATTAAAAGAAAATCAATTTGAAAACTGTTCATCTGACATTCGAGATGACTGGTTTCGTCATGAAATTAATCTTAATAATAAATATTTTGATAATCAAATATGCTTTTCAAATGATAATAATAACAATGATCTATGGCCATTTGCTTATCATGGAACCTATTCAATATTATTGAAGAATATTTATGAACAAATGAATTTATTTAATAAAATTAAAAAAGATTCAATAGAAAATCAAATACAAATAGATAGTTCTTCTTCTTCTTCGTTTATTTATCTAACAACAAATTATAATGATGCTGCTGATGATAAATATACAAAAGCAATTAGAATATCAAATGGTGATAATAATCAAATGTTTAAACTTATTTTTCAATTTCGTGTTAGACCGAATTCATTTACTATCCATACAGATTCAATGACTCATGGACCATTATGGAGAATTAATGATCCATTAGCAATTCGTTCTTGTGGATTATTAATTAAAAAAGAAGCTTATTTACAATAATTTCTTATTTAAAAAGAAGAACTTTTAAATTCTATTGATTAACTATACAGCATATAGAATAAGAATTATTTTTCATTAATTAAATAAAAACAAAAAAAATATATATATATAACGGGTGGGCCATAAAGAATGATGGGTTTCGCATTTCTCGAATATCTCTACGAGTTTTCATTCGTTCGAGCTGATTTTTTTGGAACGAATCGCCGT
>CAJNYU010000011.1:180182-352578 GCA_905331475.1 Rotaria socialis
CCTTTCAAATAACATTCTTCATGACATTTTGATATGTATTCAATTTTTGTTTGATTATTAACAGTTATAGATTTACAACATTTTTCATTAATACAAACAGTTCTTGGATGAGCTAATGGAATAATTTTAGCTTCATTTTGTGGTAAACCTTGATTAGCTAATTGCGGATTTTTAAGGACATTTTCTTTATGTTGTTTAGCAAGTTGAATATTTTCTTGAATAAGTTTTGCTATTTCAGCAATCGGACGTGTTAACTTTCTAACTAATTGTTCAGCTTCATTAAGTGAAAGTGTATTACTAACAGCATGAAGAGGACGTGTCACAATATGATTAATAAGATTTGAATATTCTTTAACAGTATGATCCCAACTTTTTTGATAGCTTAATGTTTGATCATTATTTAATCGAACACCATTTTTTCTCAATGCTAAATATCTAAATGGTTCATTATCTAATAGAAAAGTATTTTCTCTTGAAAAAGATACATCAACATCATGCTCTTTTTTATGTTGATCTAAAAGTGCTCGAAGAATTTTTGATGTTGCACCAGGTTTAAAAAAAGTCGCTCGAGCATTTGTAAATACAAAAATAATATTTTCGCTTGCACTCTTATGTAAGTGTCTAAGTAATTCATTGATACAAAATCTAAAAAGTATTGTTAAACGTTCTTCATTTGGTTTAAGTAAAATACAAATTCCATTTAAATGTTCATATTGTGATATGTAAGTTAAAATTTCATGAAAATTTTTTGTATCTTGTTCAAGACCACGTGTATCACCAATACCAGGTGCATCGATTATTCGTAAATTTTTATCTCCAACAGGAAAAACAAAACTTCGACATTGTTGTGTACATGATCGGCCGTCTTCATTAAAATCTTCATGTTCATTTTTCTGTCCAATTTCAATTGTTTTTTGTTCGAATGTATCATCGTCCGTAAATGAAAATGCTGATGGTATAACTGATTGAATCTTATCATTGCAAGCTTCTTCTAATGTATCATTACATAAATAATTAGCTAAACCATTTATAAATGTGGATTTTCCAACACCAGTTTGACCTAATAATAAAACATTAATATCAGTCGATGGATCATTATGTTGATTTCCTTTTATCATCGATGGTTGATTTCTTCTTGCCATAGAAATTAAATTTCTTTTTTACTTATGCTTTTACTTTTTCTTTATTTTGATTGCGAAGACTAGGAAGAAGAAAACAAAACGAAAGATTGTTTGTGTTTTTATGTGTTTGGTAAACGAAAAAGAAAGAACAATCTACAAAAGTTTGACTGACACAAGACAATAGGAGAAAAGAAAAAGGCAAACTTGCAACTTTAATTTTATCAAACTATTTATTTTAGGAAGGAAAAAAAACGACAGGAATTTTTCCAAGTTATATTTATTCATGACGTAAGAATTTACAGATTATGTTTTTCAAAAAGAAAATAAAATCAATAAAATTAGACTTATTTCCAAGAATCATATGTAAAAGTTGCAAAAAAATTCAATCTTGACTAGTTAAATTTTTTTATTAATTATTAAACTAAATAAGAATTTTGACAGTAGAAATTTTCTTGGTTTCGAATTGGTTAAAAAAATAAACCAATGTGATTTGAAGATAAATTTCATTAATTCAGATATTTAATGCAAATGAAAATACTTCCATGGATAATATAACCAAAATTCGTCTTATCAATGAATTAAATGCAAATAATGATGAATTAAAATCTTTAGAAAATTTATTAAAAATTCAAAAAGAAAACTCAAATAAACGAATAATAAATAATTTCGAACCATCGGTTATTATTGAAGATTTTCTTTATCATGGAGATTTAGCTCATGCAATTGATATTAATTTACTTGTGAATCTTAATATAAAAAATATTATTAATCTATGCGATTGTCAATTAGATGAACAAATTAAAGAAATTTTTAATCTTTTATGGATTCAAAATTTAGAAGATGATTTTCATGGAAACATTAATGAATATTTTGATCAAACAAATAAATTTTTATTTAAATGTAAAGAAAAAAATGAAAAAGTTTTAGTTCATTGTCAAGCTGGAATATCTCGATCATCTTCAATTGTTCTTGCTTATTTAATCAGGTTTTTTATTGCTATTTTTATCTTAAATTTTTATTCATTAATTCAAATTATTATAGATATAATAATTTAAGTTTAGAAAAAGCTTATGAATATTTACTGGAAAAAAGACCAATAGCTGCTCCTAATTGTGGATTTCTTATTCAATTGATTCGATATGAAAAGGAAATTAAAAAATGAAAATCACCATAATGTTTTTGAAAAAAAGAAAATGATTTTTGTTTCCTTCTTATTAAGATAATTTTTTATTTATTTGATTTAATTTTATATTTATCCTTATTAGATAGTCACATTCAAAATAATTCTATTGATTCTACTTAAATGTATTTTTTAAATCAAAATAAAACATTATATTCCGATTACAGATATTAATGATTTCATCATGATCATCCGCAGTTGAAATAATGATAATAAAAACCAACGGAGTGTTTCTTCTGTATGTGTAAAAATATCTTTCGGATTTGTTAGTTAATTATTATGAAATCAGATAAAATAAACTTTCAATTATATTTTTAATTATTTTCTTGATTAATTGTTATGTCAGGAAAAAATGAATTGAACAAGAACCTATACTATTTTTTTGATTGATGACATACATGATTTCAATAAAAATGATAGTTGTTTCTTAAGATATTTCAAAAACTTGTGAACACAATAGTTATTTTCTATTGACTTTTTTTTCAAAATAATTTATGAAAAATAAATCATTATTAATGGTATAAACAAAACGTAACAAAACATCAACCAGCCATATTTTCTCATGATTCTATTAGAAACAGAATGAAAATTACATTAAAAACATGAATATTTCATTTCTTTTCATTTTTTTCGTTTGAATAATAGACAAAAGTTTTTTCAATTATTCAAATAAAATAAAATGACTGTGGACGAAACAGCATTAGAATTTCATGAGAAGAGTCGTTCAATACGAGTTCATGAAAATAATCGTCTTTGTGAAAAAAAAAATTATGAAACATACGGTTATGTAAAAGGAAATCAATCTTATTCAGATGGTATTCATCATATTAGAATGAAATTTGAAAAAATTGAGTATACTGTCATTTTATCATTTTTTTTTGTTATTTAATCAATAAATAAATATTATTTTAAAAGATCATCAAATTCGAACAACTGTGAATGGTCTCCATGGATATTTATTGGATTATGTTCAGCTACAGATCGATCAGCATATGGAGATGTTAGGTATCATAAATTACGTTCAGCTTGCGGTTGGTCAACCAATGGAGATATTTGGATAAATGGCATGGGAAAAAGAATACAATGGTCTGGTATTCCTATTCAAAATGATATTCTTCAATTAACTATTGATTGTAATCAAAAACTATTAACTTTAGTTAATGAAAGAACACATGAAAAAGCAAAACATATTCAAATTGATTTTCAAGATAAAACAATGTTTCCTTGGTGTTTTTATCTTGTTTTTGCTAATCATGGATATAGAGTACGATTATTATAATCTTTTTTCTTTTCTTTTCATTATTTAGATTTTTAATTTTACAATAAATTTCAACAAGATTTTATTCTAATTATATAAAATTATTGTTATAGGCTATTTCTATAACACTATTAACTATGCCATTTATGATAAGTTTCATTTTTCCGAAATTTCAAATAAGAGTGCCTATTCAATGATCAATCAATCGAATGGAAATGAGCGTGATATTTCTCTCTAATTATGTAACTCTGTTGATTCTGAGATAGCATAATTTCATTGAGTAGCTGTAGAAATTGATTGAGAATGTGCTCGAAAAAACTTTGCAACACTGGCCTAACATAGTATTATCTAGCCAAGCTACTAAGAATTTTTGTTCTTGATCAATTAGTCAGACGAATAATGTTATTTTTTCCCATTCTACATTCTTCTTCTTATTGCTCGTCAATATGCAAACGAATTCAGTTTTTTTTCTAAAGTAATGAGTATACGTACGGTTTTCGTGAAAAACGCCTTTCTGTACGTATTTCTCTAAAGAGTTTTGCAATGCTTTATTATTATGAGAATAATCGCTTATATTCAAGATCATACACATACAAACTTGTACAGAAGGGAGATGTTTCAATGTTTTTTTCCTGATATGAATTCTCTTCGCTGAAAGATAATAAGCGCATACCAATCATCCTCATTCAAAGTCTTATTTCATACAAGGATTAAAAGATGAATTTTATTTGTTAGATATCTTGATGGCTTCGGTTGACTTTCATAATAGCTCGATTGAAGTTTTATCTCAATAAAATATACTATTACTAAAACAAATATTTACCAAATGATGATATATCAAAAAATACTGCAACTAAAAATTTCATTGTCATCATTCTACACAATGCTTTTTTCCTTTTCGTCAGTAAAAATGACTTAATCTAAAAAAAATATTCTTATCAAACGATTGCTTTTTTACAGCTATAAAATGCGGAGAATAAAATAAATGCATAGTAGACCCTTCTTTAAGAAGAAGAATGTCGCTTTTTCAACATTTTGTTAAATTAAAAAATGAATCAATTGATATTATTTTAACAATAAAAAGAATGTTAGTAAGACCTGTAATGATGGTGTTACATTCACTTTGGATAGTTATTACATTGCAAGAAAAAAGTTGGATTGAAAATAAAAAAAAATTAGCTGAAATTGATCGAAACAATTCAAGTTCAAATGATGAAATGCCAAATGAACTTATTCAAGGAACAGCTTTCACGGTATGTTTAACATTTACTTCTTCAATAGATATTTCCTGTTTTATTTAAATAAAACCCGATGTTTTAATATATAAGTTAATTGAAGAAAAATAATTTATTATTTAGGCTGGTTTATGTCCTCCATCATTAGCTGTTCGTTCATTATTCAGTGTAAACTTTTGGATATTTTATTGGAATCTTGAATATCAACGTATTAAATTATCTCGAAATCTTCCAGCATATTTAACAAGTCAAGGTGCAAAAGTTCCGAATACAGCTCAAATAATTCCTGTTTTAACAAAAAAATTTTATTTATTTGATAATGATAAAATAAATATGGAAATCATTAAGTTAAGATCATTAATAAAAGATAAACGTTATTTAGTTATTACTTTTGGAAGTTGTACATGACCACCGTTTCTTGAGAGTTTAAAAGATTTTATTAAACTTTCTGATTATTACAATGAACTTAATTATCCAATTGATTTTATGATTATCTATATTGAAGAAGCTCATGCATCAGATGGATGGAAATTTGATCGCCCTAAATATAGTTTTATTAAAAATCATAAAAATATTCAAGATCGATTGAATGCAGTTAAAATGTTAATTGAAATAACTAATATCACCAAAGAAAATCATTTATCCATTTATTCTGATACAATGGATAATCATACAAATCATTTGTTTCGTGCATGGCCTGAAAGACTTTATGTTTTACATAATGATCAAATATTATATCAAGGTCAGCCAGGGCCTAGTGGCTATTCAATTCCAACTTTAGATTATTTTTTAAAAAGAAATGTTAAGAAACAATAAATTACTTTTTCCATTTGTCTTCCGGTTCGTTTGTTTTTCATTTTTTATGATGATTTGTATTTAAATTGGTTTTTAACCAGAGATACAAAACTGATCTTTGTTCACAATAAAAAAAATGAATTGGAAAAACAATCAATTCTTTTCTATGTAGTAAAACATTTAATTTTGTTTCTTATATATCATTAAAACATGAAGTGCTTTCATCATTCTATTCATATGAAATCACGAATTTGTGCAAATCCATAGGTTATCTGTGTATTACGACTTCTTTTTAATTTTCAAAATAAAAAAAAGTCGACAATCAATGGCATAATTAATTATATCATTCTATGAAAATTATCTGTACAAATTTTCGCGGCTGATTAAACTAAGTATATTTTTCCGATCATCAAATTATAAAGATATGATTTGATCGATTTTCTTTTTTAATTTTACAATCATTCGAAAATGACATTTGAAGAAGAATAGAAATGCAACCGATTTGATTACTTGTTTTTTTTAAATAAATTTATTCAGCATTACTCACAAGAATTTTATAACATTTTTAAAAAAAATATAACAAGAAATTTTAGTTCTTGAAGTGATTTTGAGGCGATAAATTATTTCATAAAAGTTTTGTCTTTCAAATAATGTATATAGTCAGAAGAAATGAATTCTAAAGAAATTTCACCATAGAAATATCTAAAAATAAGACTTTCTTTTGCATTCTGTTGAATTCATTGCATCCGATAGAACAGCATCTATAGTAATGTTAATTAAAGCAATCGTGACAGAAAAGTTGATTCTTTTTTCTCTTTCAGCCTTCAAATATGAGTAAATAAACTGAAAAAGAACGAATGAAGAATATCTTCTTTTCTTCTCTTATTTCGATGTATAGAATACTAAAATAAAAATTGAAGTGAACACATACAAATGGCTTTTGCGTGCATTCGTCCAAAAACGAAAGATGATTCCAATCGAAATATTGAATTAGAAAAACGAATAAATCAATCATCAACGGAAAATATCGATTTATCGAATCTGAATTTAACAGATCAGGACGTTCCATTTATCAATAGAAAAGTCATTAAAAAGAAAAAATCTGCAACTTTGTCATTAGCAAACAACAAAATAACGCCCAACGGAATTCAAATGTTGGTTAATGCTCTGAAGAAAAATAAAAACATTACACATCTTATTCTATCATCGAATCCAATAGGAGATGAAGGACTAAAATATATTATTGAATTATTTAATAATAATCAAACACTTTATCATTTATCTTTAAATGATACTGAAATAACCGATCGTGGGATCGAAATGATTACTAGTGCGCTTGGATCCAATTCGACATCTCTTCGATGTTTGGATCTTCGATCAAATAAATACGTTACAGATTCATCGGTGGATTTTTTACTTGAAATGGTTGAGCACAATGAAACATTATCTGCTTGTCGTTTAGATAACTGTAGCTTGTCTCAACAAGCACAAGAAAAACTTCGAGAAGCAAAATCAATGCGATGGTAATTTCTTACATATGAAACTTGACTTGGTTATTATTCATGTATTTCCTTGTTTAACTAATTACTTTTTCTTTCTATTTTCGATTTATGTTTCATATCCAAGTTTTTTTTAATGATATATTTTCAAAAAAATGTTATTATGAATAAAATGGATACTTTCACCCATATGAATAAGGCAATCATTAGTGCAATGTTAATTTGTATCCATGAATAGACTCCATAACACAAACTTCATCGAGGTCTCAATTTCATTTTTCTTTCTATTCATCTTGAAATATACAATCATTTCAATCATCGAAATATTGCTTACCTGTTCGACAGTCAACTGTTTATATAAATTCCAAGCATTTTTTTTACAGTCATACCTTTCAACCCCTAATATAGCATACCATTTAAAATTAGGGAAAAAATTATTTATTCAGAAGGAAAAATGAAGGAATCGTTCAAAAGCATCCTTGATAACAATTCATAGTAAAAGTAAAAGTGAATCCGAAGGAACGAATGTTACAGCAGACCAGGCTACTTTTTACCGAATAAAGTGCATATTATATATGCGATGGTGGTTTTGTAGGAGTCGTGCTGTTACATTGTTTGTTTCCAGAGCTGGACAAACCGTTACTCACTCTATTCTCTACAGTTATCAAACGTTCATCGAAATGCAGTATTGATCGTAATCTTTTTCGTGTGCTGTCCTGTCGTTAGAGGACTCGTAGCATACGAATTCCTAAACCGTGGCAAATTTGGTTTACCAGCGACATACTCACTGGTTCAGGAGACCTGAAACTTTACATATCAACGCATAGGCAGCAGCTATCGCCATCAGACCCGTTTTCCAATGCATTTGAGACAGTTGTACCCGAGGCAGTCATTGATGCATCGACTCGGGAACAATAAAAACGTAATTCAAGCGGATATGTATGTTAGGGTTATGTTATCAGATGCGAACTCAGTATTTTTGACGCCAAATAGTGTCCTGAATCATGTTACCGAAAAGGGTTCAGTGAATCGTTTATATCGGCTTGACTCAACATTACTCGTGGTAGATTTCTCATACATTGCATGGAACGACTGATAGTACTGCTGATGAGGAAATTGCGGAAAGGATTAAACTCTTATGTGAAAATTTACTCACTTCTTGGCAAGATCAATATTGTATTTGTGTTTGAGTTATTCATTGTTATACGTAGTAATAGGTGTTATTGTAGTTGTGGTATTGAATACTATCAAGGAAAAAGTTTAATGTTGATCATGATATGATATAGCATTATCATGATCTATAAGGGATGGGGCTCGTGGCTGTTGATAGGGAAGCAGGATAGATTTAAATTAGCGAACACTTGAATCCTTATATCTGAATCCCATTGCAAAGGAGAGTATGGTCGCATTGAATGATTATGACGAATATTGCACGACAGAATACTAGGATTCAAAATATTCTCATTAAATGTAATAGTAAAACATTTTGTCGCAAACATGTTAAGTATTTGTGTGAGAAAGCTGAACCTAGCCTGACGCTGAGATGTAAGTTAAGGCCAGAGAACAAGTACATGTGAAACAAAGTTCTGTGGTATGTCATTGACATTGTGTGTCGCTTTGTTGTATCGCAGGATCGCTCAAACTTTACTGAAATTCTGGAACTAACGATTAAATTAGGATAGCCAGCAAGAAGGAGACATTCATTGAACACGACAAATTGGTATATTTTGTGTGAGTTCGGTGCTAGGAGAGATCACAGGACACATTGCTTTTGCAAAATGTCGCATAGGCAACAGATTGTAACATCTTTCAGGGTTAAAAAACGCTGATACAGAGATCGATTCGAAGAATTCACAGTATCCCAGGTCCAAACCGTACGGCGGGAAATTATCGGTTACGGCTTCATCCCTGCTGATTCCTGCAGCCAGATGGAATGCCAGGATCCTACTGCCATTTCCAACTTGGTTGCAGCGCCCAGATCCGACCGTTTTTATTTTCTTTCAGACGGTTTAATCCCGCAACCGGAAACGATAGGATCTATTCGAAAACGTATTCCTTATAACTATATGACTGTGATACCTTACAATCGACAAATTGGATAGCTCTCTCAAAAGAATCCCGAGAATAAAATTGTATATTCAATGCTCAAATGTATGGAATATTAAGAAAAACTATTCAGCGCAGTCCCTTTGTGGTCAAAATATGGAACTCACGTATATTCTTGAAGCCTCGATAAACCAAAAACAATGCGTAAAATGAAAAATTTCTCAGACTACTGATTTTTCAAAATAATTGATCATCACAGCAAAATCTTTCTCATTTATTTTTACATTTTCAAAAGATTATTGTATTTTTTTTGGCGCCCTTTTTTTTCTTTCGCATTTCTCCTATTTTTTCGTTTTTTCTTTATTTTTTATTCTAGTTAATAATTAGTTTTTAATGTCTGTAATGGGAGGGGAAGTCGCAGAATTCTGCCCCTTAAACTTACACTCACTATTTGCTTCAAAAATATACGTCAGTTCCACAAAAGTTACGATTCCATACGAACATTGGACTAAAATGGACATGATAGTCAGTCTTAAAGCAGTTTTAAGAAGTACGAATTTAACAGCCGTGTGAGAACATGCAGACTGGATACAAAAATGCTACGTAAAAGATTGCACAACTCACAACTCGCTGTTAAGAGCAATAGTTGAATAGAGATCACGATAGACTATTGAATTGTGTCTTCAAATTGGAAGATATTATTTAGCTCAGATGATCCCTCGCGACAATGCACGATAACTAGGTAAACGAAACGACTACTGAGCCGATTTAAATTAATTTAATTGCCAGAGTTCAAAAACATCTGGTACAAAAAAAACCGACACCATAAAAAGCAATAAATTAAACGTTCAATTCTGGAAAGTCTAAAAACCGACAAAATACTCAAATCTTATCATTTTAAAGGTCTTCGAGCACATCTGTCACAGATACGAACGGAAGGTGACAGACAGGCACTGGAGCAGAAAGACCATTCTCGCCGAATCCAACCGAGTTTGATATGTCAAAAACTAGAGCGCTCAAAAAAGAATGTATTGAAATACTAAAACAGTCTTCAAACTGACCTAGTGATACATGAACACCCTGAAGATCGCCAATCTATCCACATGAGTGTTCATTCAAAGTTCCAACCTCAGAGGCGCAACACGCCGGTTTGAGGTAAGTCACAGGCAACACTTCGCATACATTTTTTTATATCAAAATTTTCTCAAAATCATTTCAACCCCATTTCTAATATTAATGGATGATAATTGAAAACAAGAATCGACATAGGACTTTGGACTTGTTACAGATCTTCCTTGAGCAACATTTACAATCAGTGTTGTACTCTCCACCAGCAGAATATCATCTAATTAAGGTAAATAGAACAAATTACCTTCAAAGATCTTTATTAGTAAAATCATGATTTCGGGCTTAAATCAGGCTTGTATTGCAGCGTTTCTTCGCGGAAAGATCTTAGAATGTGATTTTCTATCGATTTGGATCTTATAATCACAGAAATACCTTATAACTAAGGTAGTCACAGTAAACATCTCTAGTGATCTTCGTAGATCTTTCATAGTCTCCCGGGTGAATTTTTAATTCACACAGGGATGACGACCCTCAGCTGCCGGTAGCGAATTTATCGGACGGTTGTGCTAGCAACTCGTCAGTCAGACTTTAAACTCAACTTGCTAACGAAAAATGTGAAACACGATGAAACTCCTTTTCTGGAATCCGTCAATCACGGTCGGTGATAGTCTGTGGAGTTTCTCTGCTACGGGCTGTATGATAATGTATGGAGCCTCTAGAAACCATCATAAACCGTTACATACACCTCAGAAACTACCGCAGACCGTTAAAGAGACCTCGAAAACCACCACAGTCGTTATAGAGAAAATAATTAATTAAGCAAGTATATAATTAATTAATTTCTCTGTAACGGTCTGTGGGGGGGGTATTCAAATTTCTACCCTATATACTTCAACACTCCTTTCAGACCGTGTGTTACAAAGCAAGTGCGCGAACGCACACCAGTGTTTTCTTTGGAAGCTGGAATGTTAGAACCTGTGCCAAACAATCAAAGAAGGAACTTATTATGAGGCAATTACAAAAATATCGTGTTCAAATTGCTGCACTGAGTGAAATGTGCATGTACAATTCTGGAGGTAAATTAATAAATGACTTTGCATAGATTTTCGCTGGATTACCATCAGTAAATAAAACTCGAAACGCTCATGGAATAGTTGTCTGTTTGGGGATATAGTTTATGGTCAGTAAAATAAATGAAACGGTCAGTAAGTTAAATAATTATAAAATCAGTAAAATTATTGATTGGTCAGTAAATTACTTAAATGGTCAGTTAAAAACTAATGAGGTTTGTAAATAAATTTAAAGGTCAGTAAAAATGTTTTTTTGACAGTCGATTTTTCTAAATGGTCAGTATAAAAATTGAAATAGCAGTAGAGTGAATCACATTTGTTCTACTTTCTTTTTCTTCTCAGTTGTTCTACATATGTTCTCGCTTTTTTGTCCTTGTTCTTTCTTTTAACATCTATTTTATGAATAAGAAGAATCATCGTTTTAGTTCTTCTTGTTGTTCATTGTCTAAAAGAAAAGAAAAAAAGATTCTCAATTTCTTGCCTGGTCGTTGTCTTTATCCATATTCATAAATGAATATTTAGTATTTTTCAAATAAAAATAACATACTTAACAGTTAAAATTTTGACATATTTTTAACTATGCAAGTGTTTCAAGTTCCTCAATATGAAAGTGATATATCAGATGAAGAGGTTGTAGAAGATGATGGAATTAATGGAATTAAAAGAACCCTTGAAAAAAAGACATCAAATAGTTGGATTAAAAGATGTATTTGATAATGCTGATGAAGCAGAAGCATCAATTGAAAATCAATTGCCAAAACATTACACACAGTATACAGCAAATGAGATAAAAGTATATTCGATATGCAAAAAAGTTAAACCTCGTGATCATCAATGTCTTCCTGAGGCGACTTTCCCCCGTGTTCTTGACCTGTGAAGACTTCAAGATTTGCCCATATCGCATAAACTTCTTGGTCCAGAAGCTCAATAAACTGATGCACATTAGCAAGATGGTTTCAGTAGGGCTTTAAGTATTTATCTATTATATCATGTAGGTCGTGATAGAGTAACCGTGTATGAAACGGAAGCTGAATACGAACATCACGATGACGCATTTCGAGGTGTTGATGAAGTTGTTAAAAGTTAAATAGAAGATTTATTTAACCTTAATTTTTACTGGTAAAGCTTATCTTTTTTACTGATCAATTTTGTATTTATTACTGGCCAAATTTTTATTTTTTACTGCTACTTACATTATAAAACTGACCATTCTAGAATAAAATACTGATCATTTTGGTACTGACCATTTCCATATTTTTTTACTGACCAATTCATTTATTTTACTGACCACTTAAATGGTAGCCATCTGTTTGGACAAAACAGCTGCTAAGGTATGGAAAGATTCTGGCTCGGAGTGAGAATCAGTGAGTGATATGATCGCAAAAATTAAACTGAAATGTTTATTTGTAAATTTGACTATTATTTTTTATTTATTCTCCTGTGAATTCAACTAACAACCAAATGAATGATGATAGTTAAAAATTTTATAATGATTTACATGTTATTAATTGAGGGTGTGGGTCTGGTTAATGTTATTTTATACAGCCACCCACGCGCTAACCTGATGAAAAGAATTAGTAAGATGCCGATCGTTTTTTTGCACTGGTCACAACCGAAAGGAAAATATGGATTATTTATTTGGTGAACTTGCGGTATACATGAAACAATATTTTGATATGCGAAAATAAGAAGTAGCGAAATTAGAATCACACTTCATTGGCTCAGGTAAACATTTTATGTTAGAAAAAAAGAAAAAATATGTAACGCCTATATGTATACAAAGTAATATCTCTTGCAGACTCACATTAAAAAATAAGCATTTTGATGATAACGACTGGTAAGTAGTCTTATTCGATCATCTATATTTTACATTAGCGATGTGTTTGTTTTTTACAATATAGCAGTGTAGATAATAATGACAGTAAAAATGAGGAAAGATAAACATGCATTTTTGTGTTTAATTTGAAGATATTGAAAAAACTGAGATAGAAAGTGTCACAGAGGCACCGCTGTAACTTAAATCAATTCGCAAAATAGAAATTTATGTTACCATTTAACCAATCAACAACAAATTTCCTATTTTCGATTCCTAATCTAAATTTTGATCTTTCCTTTATTATTCTTTTTTATCCTATTTATACTATACAACCCTCACACCCACACCCACACCCACACACCCTTCACCAGGAAAGATAATTAGTTTTGATGGTATACCTAGAACATGAAGTGATTGCTTTAATAAATAAGCCTGTGAAGTTGGAACTCGATAATCATTTTCACCCACAACTATATGCGTTGGTGTTCGAACTTTGTCCAATTGAAATATCGCAGATTCCTGTTGATAACGATTGGATACTTGCCATGGAAACCCACCTAACTTGTAAGTCCTATACAAAGGCAAATCAGTTAATCCCCAAGAATTCACATGCTCAACAGCACCAGCACCAGTCAGAGCAGCATTGAAACGAGTGGTCTGAGCGATCAACCAATTTGTCAAATGCCCACCATAGCTGTAGCCACCGACGGCTAGTCTCTCTGGATCTGCAATACCATCTTGTACTAATGCATCGACACCGAACAGAGCATCCTTTCCTGGTCGGGAGATTAATACGTCTAATATCCCATGGAGAAACTCATCAGCATAACCTGTATACAAAACAAAATAAACCTCATCAATCGCATAATGACACAAATGATCTGCTATACCTGTTGAACCTCGATAGTTAGGTTGAAATACAAGCCAACATTCAGTGGCCATCATTCCAGCAATGTAAAACCAGTCAGTACGAAAAGCATTTAAATCCGCTGAATAAGGTCCGCCATGCATGAGTACTAATAATGGTAAATTTTTCTCTTGGTACTTGTTTGGAGGATAGAGAAGGATACCTTCTATTTCAGTTTAATCGTCCTTATTTGCCCATCGATATGATGTACCTTTGGGCAGATTTCGTTCTGTAAACAGCTTATTTTCGTTTGTGACTTTCTTAGCTGAGTTCAATTGGTCAATTGTATTTATATAATAGATTTCTTGAGGAGCATCAAATGAAGAGTGAATGAAAGCAATTGTAGATTTGTTTTCAACACAGGTGGTAACGAGGTTTTCAGAAGTTCCATTCCAGCCTGTTAGTTTAATCAGTGGATCATATGTTGATTGTTGAGTATAAATTTGTATTTCTGTATTCAACTGCCCGAGAAGGATAACACCTTTTCGACCATTTTCTAATAGAGCAAAGTCGTTCATTGCACCTTTAAATTTATCGGCCCAACGTTCAATTTGACCGCTTACAACATTAAGTGAGTAAAGTCGTCCTTGATTCTCTTGATAAACACCTTCTACAGATCCCTCACCGGTAACTGTGAAGAAAATTGTTTCGTTATCGAACCATTTCAAATTTCATTCAAATGCAGGATTTTTCGTTAACTGAATCGGAGTGGATGGCAACGAATTAAAAAAATCATAGGAGTATATTTCAAAATCATTTGTTGATTCGACCTCTTGTGATATTGTCGTCGTTGAAAATACCAGATGTTTGCCATCCGGTTGTGTCAATAATGCATGGACATCCTTTATTGTTCACATATTTGCGTTTCCATTTCTTTGGAATATCCTCTGATCCAGTATTAGGAAGGAGGAATACATTATGATGAGTGTTATGCAATATGCCATAGGCTTTGTATAACTCGTTACTCTCATCAGTCTATCTGTTATGCTTCTTAATGTTATCCATCCACTTTTATGTAACGTGATTACATCTTTAGACATAACCTACGTAATGCGCATATGCCAATTATATCTTTTTCTATTCTCCTCTCTCTCATATGCACGTATATAAAGCGAGTACACTGTATTATATATTAGAACTGGAACAGAACTGGAAAATTAGAGAATGGAGTAGTGTAACTAACATCTTGTATACACCGAGGATAGCGGTAACGCTACTCTTCCAGTTTCTCTTTGTGATTACAAATAAAAATAAATACTGCAGTAGTAACGAATCGATCTGTATTCGATTCAAATCGCTTATCTTGATACGATAGATCGTATCACCCCGCCCGTTTTCTCGATATTCAACTACGTCTTTCCATTCATTCTTATATATCTCGTCGCCTTCGCTTGCCTATGGAGTTTGTGTTGCAAAGTACAGACTACCATCTGTATTCGACCAAGTAAACGCATGAATCGGCTCTTTGCCTACTGTGACAGGAAATGTTTGTTCAGTTCGAATTGAATAAAGATTAATATAGTTTTACTCTTTGTCCATAGTATCGTTCAACATACATCCAGCTATATAGGCAATCCATTCACCTCTCCAAATTGGTTTCAGTGAATCTGAAGCATTACGAGTCACCAGTTTTTTGTCCTGGCTGTTAAATGATTGAAGATAGAGATGTTGTTCATTGATATTTCGAGTCCAGTCACGATGTAATATTTGAATAAGAATCGTTTGATCATTATCAGGTGCAAGTGTCAACGATAAAAAAATTGTGTAATCAAAAGATTCATCTAATGTGAATTTAGGTTTTGATGATGAACTATGATCAGTCATAACGGACAATAAGACACTAAATAGATATTTCATTGACAGAATTACTTTTAACACTCGTTCTAGTCATACTTCCACATTAGTACGAGGTCTCAATAACGAGAGCATAAATGGAGGTATAGCTCATATATTCATCAACAAAGCGAGTTACTCTCATCCCCGGAGCACAGAGTCACATATGTAGACTGAATTTTCTTTGATATAAAATGCATCATGGATGCATTTTGAATTGACAGTGCTATAATCCTACGAAAATAGCTTTACGTACTGTGTAGAATTAAATAAGTCAAGCGGAAACTATAGATGTGCCAATATTTCTCTGCGCACACAAATTGCACAGAGTATAAATTTTGCGTTTAGAAATATATTGTAGTGTATTTTATAGATACGCAAATAATATAGATTGAAAGCAGAAGAAGCAGGACAGAACTTAACAGTGGTTCGAACAAAGTATGAAAGTAAATTATATTGATTTCGTTTCACTTCAATGCTCGTCTACACAAAGCAATTAAATAACCAATGCAAATGAAGAATGGTTCTCTCTCATGAAGATACAATGCATAATAGAAAAGGTGAATATAATGAGAGATGTCTCTGTCGAATTCGTATTGCCCTTTTTTTTACCAAGGTACTATAAAAAGAAACTTTTTAAAGAGCATAAAATCACTTCAATAGATGGCAGACAAGTTTCCAACAACAATAATTCAACGAACTTTTAAAAATAATTTTCATTCTAAAGAAGACGCATTGAAACACTGTTTTACACCCTTTTTGTGAAACACGATCTGAAAGGAGTGCTGAAGTATATAGGGTAGAAATTTGGACCCACCCCCGGCCCCTCCCCCCATCGACAGGGACAGAGAAATTAATTAATTAATTAGCTGATTAATTAATTAATTAATTAATTTCTCTGTCCCGGTCTGTGATGGTCCCTGAATTCTCTGTCACTGTCTAGGATGGTTTTTTAATTCTCTGTCACTGTCTGTGATGGTTTCTGAGGTATCTGTCCCAGTATGTGATGGTTTTTGAGGTCTCTGTCCCGGTCTGTGATGGTTCCTGAAGTCCCTCTGTCACGGTCTGTGATGGTTTCTAGAGACTCCGTACATCATAATATAGACTGTAATGGAGAAGCTCCACAGACCACCAGTGACAGTAATAGACGAATTCCAGAAAAGAAGTTTCATCGTGTTTCATACTTTTAATCCCAAAGGGATTGCGCTAACAGCTTTTTGTGGTTAGGTTCAATCAATTTTTTTCTGACTTCATGCTTTTTTCCAGATAACCATTTCTGTTTGTAGTAGAGACTGACATTTGACCATATTCTTAGAGATAATTCATATCTCTTCGTATCAGCTCACGTTGCTCAATAAAAATTTTAAAAAATTCATACCAGTTCATCCAAATTCGGAATACTACATATTCTTTCGAAGTAAGTCATATCCTTCTATAAAAATTCACAATAATTCACATTTGCTTATAATATTTGATATTAATTATTTCATAAGCATTTGAAATAATTCATATCGTTTTATAACAAAAATTTCATAATAATACATGTTACTTCATAAAATTCATAAAATTCATAAAATTCACAAAAAATCATAAAAATCCATAATAGGTTGGAATAATACATAAAAGCTTATCTCACTTCATGAGAATTCATATATATTCATTGTAGTTCACAATTCTTCATAATTCACATAAATTCGTCTGATTATAAATGATAAAGAATCGTTACCCTAGTCGAACTTTTTTTAGTATGCGCATGACACTCTTGAGTTTCTTGAGCCCGAATGTCATGCGCTATGGACACATCTTGAGTCAAGACTTGGGGGCACTAAAAAACCAAAGCGCTTGTAATTCTTGCTTCAGCGCTTGTATTTCTTGTTCATGTACTTGGGTTTCTTGATAAAGAAACATGGTGAATTTCTTGTAGATGATAGACATTATAGAGATGACATTGTATTCCTTCCGTTAGTTATCCTCCCTTTAGATGTCGCTATACAATGGCTCCTTGCTATTAACAGAAAAAAAAATACCATTAAATACATACAGACGAAATTCTGAATATAAACAAAAGAAAATTCACAAAGAATTTATGCCTACTACTACGTAGCTAATGTGCAAAAACTGTTTAAAGAAAAAACAAAACAAAGCGCACTATGTTAACTTACGAAACTCTAGAAAAACTTTGCGATCGTCATTTCGAATTTTATTCATAAAGTTTTCGTTTTCTTAATATTTCAGATGGGTGATAGACCACCAAAACGGCGTTTGCATTCAAATGTCAAGCGAGAATGGCGTTCACATAGACGAAGAAATATGATTCAAAATGTTTTTCAATCAGCAAGTATTGTAATATACTAGCTTTCTTTTGTTCTTATATTTTTATAATTTATATAATAGGTAGATACCTTTGAGACAACAAATACCAGCGAAGAAGAAACAAGTTTTCATCGAGATCATGAATCAATGGCTGATTATTATGTAAATCAACGTTCTTCTTCATGTTCTGTTTCTTCAGAAACAGAAAAAGAAGAAGAGTCTGATTTCGAACATTTTGGAAGTAATACTAATGTAAATTATGATAGTCATCGTGATGCTGATGAAGATGATGACATAGAAGATTTTATTAGTAAAATAATAAATGAAGATCAAAACAAATCAACACCATTATATGATGGAAGTCCCATATCCGTACATGAAGCTTGTGTTCATCTAATTCAATTATCAAATTCACTAAATCTCAACAAAAATCGATTACAAATTCTACTCAAAGAACTTCGCTTTTTCTTTCCTTCTGAATGTCGTCTTCCCAAAACTGTCTTTACATTGTTCAAATTAACAGATAATGATGATCATCCACAAGTTTGTTTTAGAAATAATATTTTTACTAACATTTACGTTCAATTTTTACAGGTATCTACTCATTGTGTAGAATGTAGCGAGATTTTAATCAAACTTGACCAAAAAAAATGTTCAAATGCGTGTAGCTTAAATGGTAAATATCGTTCTTATTCTCAAATTGCCGAATTAGCTATTATGAATGTCGAAAATGAAATAAAACGAGTTGCTAAACGTTACATTCATTTAATCAATGAATATCCTAAACAAGCTGTGCATTTGTGTCCTTCAGATCATATCAACGGTAAATAATGAACCTTTAATACATATATTTTATTTGATATTTTTAGGCAACATTTACCATCAACTGCCGTCTAATCAAAACCACCACAACATCACTATCATATTACATAGCGACGGGGCTCCGGTTATCGATGTGACTAGTAAGTGTTATAATAAAGTCAGCTAAATATTCTTTATTACTAACGATTCGCTGTATCATGGAAATTACTGTAATTTATCATGTATTTTTGTCCCTTCTATCATAGACAAATTGCTTCAAACCAAATTAAACTGAATAGAAAAAAGATTAATACTTTTATTCACATTTTAGAATCTAAATTCTCTCTTTTGTTTTTTTTGATTATAATAAATATATCATTCAAGAAATCATTCTGCAATGTTTATTCCTGTACAATAATGTTTTTTTTTTATTTAGATAAATCGGTATGGTCTGTTCAAGCCACTATTGCTGAAATACCTCCACAGCCGAAACGCAGGTAACGCACGGACGTTTTTTCAACTTCGAACGATTGTATCTCGATGATGGTAAAAGGAAAAAGCTTGTAAATTTCAACACTTATGTAAGTCAACAACTTCTATAATACCTGAAAGTTTGAGCCTCAATTGTTGGGCTGTTTAGATTCTATAGGTGAAATACTGGTCGGTAACACACAGACAAAAAAGGTCCTTCGTTCTCAGTAGACGCGAGAGAAGTGATAAATGCTGCGAACTACGCTGTGTTAATGAATATTGTGACAGAGCATTTTGTAGCTCAGAAGTAGAAGTATCTTTTGGTGAAGAGAAAATATAATTAATTTGAAAAATGAGCGAGCTATTGACAAAATTGGAAGTAACACACAGACATTTTGGTAACGCACAGACACATTTTTTTAGAAAAATGTCTGTTTCGGGCGAATTTTATATCAATCAAACTATTTATTTATTAAAAATAGTTGATCATGGGTAATCGGATACACTGATCATGATTCAAAAGTTTATTTTGCTTGAAACTCACGTTTGAGTTGGAAATTTGAATATCAGACTCAAAAAAGACCAATCGAAGATTTTCGATCCAGATAATTCTGAGGATACCATTGTGTAGAGCACATCAAATTACTCATGTATTCATTCGAAAAAAGTAATTCATAGTAGAATATGAAGTTTTACGAGGTGCATATTGATTATGTTGAGTGACAACAGGAAAAATGTCTGTGTGTTACCCAATTTTCAGAGTCAAAGAAAAGAGATGAAGAGAAACCAATTGGCTCATCGGATAGCCCGTAAAAAGTTGACGGTAGGCCATTGATCAAAATTAAGAAAACTGTTTTAATCTCATGATGCGACAAACTAAGAGCCCTTTTGGTAACGCACAGACATGAAAAAAATGAAGGTTTTTAGTTCATTTTTTCTAAACAGAACATCGATCTGGAAAAATTCGATGTAGCCATAAAGAAAGTCGGAACATTTTTCTACAAAATGCTACATGACACTTCATGTTTACTCTTTTCTTTCCGTGTCTCTCATTTACATTTTGAGAAGCACTTTCAAATCAAGCCTAGACCCTGGTGACCAGTAATCAGTTTCGGTCATGTTTTCCAGTCTTACTTATGCTGTCGAACCAATCAAAATAGAGTTTCTTATGCAGAAAGTCGTGTTTTACAAGATGGTATAGTTTGTTTTGAAAACAAAACAACTTCTACTTCAATCATGTTGGTTGACCGTTAGCCGTTTTGGCTGTCCACCACTACGAGATTCTAAGTCGGCTGTGATGCTGTTTGGTGCCTGGCTTGCAGCAACAAAACCGCCACGTGATTGTTTGCTTGCTCCTATTGTTATACAACTAGAAACACTGATGAAATCTGGAATTAATTTGAAACAAAATGATGGTAATATTTTTCTTGTATTAAGATTTACTTGAAATTTTCTATTAGGTTCTACTTGGTCGTATAATCTCCGTATTCAACAAGCTATTTTCGATTTACCAGCTAGAGCGCATTCTCTAAATGTTGTTCAATACAATGGTTATGATGGTTGTGCTGATTGTTGCATTAAAGATGAGTACTTATTTCGATATCAATATTGTTTCATAACGTTTGTGTTTCTAGGTGTGGCGATAGGTCGGCAAGTGTATTTTCCTTTTTCCAAGAAGCGTGAAAAGCCAAAAGACCATCAGTTTTATTTAAAAAATGCTAAACTTGCTTCAGGTAGAGTCATACAAGGTATTAAAGGTCCGACACCTTTATCGTCGATTTTACTACTTCCAATACAGACACCATACGATTCAATGCACTTAATTTATCATGGGCACATGAAAACTCTTTTGAAATCATGGAAAGAAATGTTTTCGAAAGACGTTTTCACCAATGGTTCTGCATTTTTATCCAAAGTAGTTCTTCCACATTCTTTCAAGTATCAATTTTTCTCATTAGCTGATTTTTCGAATTGGAAAGCAAAAATGCTTAGCGATTTTTTCTTATATGTATCTCCTTTGTTTGCAATTAACTTCCTACCAGATGATTATTCAGCTCATTTTTTATTATACTATACATTTATAAAAGCACTTTACTTTTTTTACAGATAAAAAACAGTTGCTTGGTGTTGATCGTTTATTTTCTTTATATTGTGAATCTCTTTCTACTCTTTATTCGAAACGTTCAGAGCTAGCGACTATTCATTATCACTGTCATCTACTTTCACAAGTTCACTATCATGGTGCTCTATGCTTTACTTCATGTTTCGCTCGTGAATCGTATTTATCACATGTACTGAATTGGTGTAAAGGCACCAGGTACGTGCTTAGTCAACTTGTTACATGGTATAATATATCTCAAAATGTTCATAAATCTAATTCAATTTCTCTTCCCGATATTTTTTCAAAAGAATCTTTTTCTCCAACGTATGTCGATAATAATTTTATTGCATCTATTCAACGTGATTTTCTGGAACGTTTGCAACCATTTTCTGTATCATCATCAGATTGTACATTTTTTTCTCGCTATTTTCGCGGCTTCGTTAGTTTTCATTCCGTTTCTTATGCGCGTCGAGGTAATTCAATTGGCCATTTTGTATCTATTCGATCATCGTTGTGTTCAAAAGATAAAATTTGTATTGCGTCTGTTCTTTTTTATTTTTCCGTGCTTCATCAGCATTATGCATTTGTAAAAGTTTATCCATGTATTTTGCGAAGTTTATTATCTGTTTTACAACGATCTGTTCCACCTCTAGTAGAAACGATAATTAACTCATACTTTAGGTTATTCGATGAAAACGAGTTCTACTTCAAAATATTGTTGGTGTCCGATATTGTGAAAAAGGTTATCATGATCCCTACGCTTGAAAAAGATATATTCTCATTCACACCTGTGGACTTTGATTTTGAACATGATTAGATAACATGTATAGATCAGTTTATGAACACAATTTGTTCAGTTATCATAGTTCAAGTTCTTTTTACTTTTATGCTGTTTTTTAAACTCGTTTCAGAATTTCATCCATTTTCTAATGCAACGATCGCAACGAATTAGAAAACCAAATTCATTTTACGATCCAAATCTTTATGTCTTAGCTAGTTTTCCAAAAAAAAAATAAACATTCAATTATTGCAAAACACCAGGTGACCATTGATACAATTGATGAACAAAATGGAACTGTTCGATCATCAGGCTTTGTTCAACCAGTACGCATCATTGCTGAAGGTAAATTAATCTTTATATTTTCAATATGTAGGCTTGATTATTTTCTTTTCTTTTTGTTCAATGACAGGTAGTTGTGTTAAATGTCGGGAAAGAGCTTCTCAATTTAGTCGTGATACTGGTAGCGAAGAAGTAGATGTAAGTCATGGTAATGATGATGAAGATGAACTAGTTGATGAGAACCACATTTATACAACTCAGAATTTCTGTGACAATGGTAATAATCAACATTCACCATCGACAACAAGTAAGGAAACAGCTCTTCCGACTATACATATTCATTTTTTTCTTTCAGATGCTCAGCAGATGTCCGATGTCATTGAATCTGCTCTAGATTTTCGTGTAGTCACTGGCTATAAGCATATAGGAAATACAACGATATGTTTGGCATCCGAACGTGATCATGCGATGAGTGGTGACGCAGGATATAAGACACAAACCAGTCAAAATAAAAATGATATAGAAAAAGAAACTGGTAAGTTTTCTTTGAGATTGTCATTTCATAAAAACGCACAGTAGCTAATGCCTATTTTCATCAATCACTCATTTATCGTGATGTTTGTTTTTAGTTTTTAGTAATACTTTATCACCGAGACCATTACTAATTGACGAACATGCGATTGTCCAAGAAATAAATCAAGAGAACTCAAGTAATATTCTTTTTTAATTTCTCTTGTATAAATCTATGCATATTTTAGATATTGTCTCAAATGCTCGGGACGAAGCGAGTGATAGCTGTGAACAAGAAGATGATGAGCTGCCATTACAAAATAAATCAACTAAAAAAAACGAAAAAGAGCGGTGTGATCTAGAATTTGCTAATCTTTTTTTCTATGTAACGTATTAATTTCAGTCACATGCGAAACAAGCGGCATCAAGTTCAACTGCTTCTGTTGAACTTACAAAGCTCCAAAAAGAGTTTTCAATATATCAATACAAGGTAGACAATCGATTAAAAGCATTAGAAAAAACTTTTCGGATATTGAAAAGGCGAAAAGTTCTGATGGAAGTAGGTAAATCATATTTATTTCACTCGATATTTATCGTATTTATAACTTAGAATAAGAATTTATCGAACATTATCAATCAATTACCTGCATCAAGATCACCGCCACCGCCTGAGCCAGAAGTAAGTGATTTCCTCATCGCTAATAAACTATAATTCTGCTGTTCTAGTTTGTGCTTGGGGTTGATATTAGTAATTTTTCCTATGGATTTGACGAACATACACGATTGGTTAGGCAAATCTTCCGCACTGCTGGCTACACGTCGAATCCAAATGCTGTGCTTAATGATGAAGAAAAAGTAAACGAGCTGAAAAGTGAGTGATTACTCATTTAAAAATAAAATATTATTATTTTTTCATACTTTTCATAGATTTGATGAAAAAGCGTGATAAAACCTTGCGAAACGATGAAAACTTATTAACTGATGCATGGCAGACAGTAAAAGAGTCAGTTCGTCAGCTCAAACATGATGATAAACGGAACAAACTATTTAAAACAATTAGAACCTCCAATATCAATATCAACAACAACAATACTAACGACATCAGCACATCTCCATAACAAGATACTGAAAATAGTTCAGGTATTACCAATACCCACCATTTTACAGTGATTTTTGTTTATTTAACTTTTACAATGACCAATTGAAAATAAAATTTCGTAGTTTAAACAAACAAATATTGTTAAAAGGAAAACAGAAAGGCAATCTAAATCAGTAGTCAGGTGCCAATGTTGCCAACCCTAAGAATACCCATTAGATCCTGCACAGAAAAGCAGTATTTATTGTATCCAGACCGATTTTTTTTCTAATTATATCGTTTCACATAATCTTCATGATTTCAGCGCATATTCTTCTTGATCTTGATGCTTGACTCATGCAAGCGTTCAAGCGCTTGTCTGTGGACAGAAACGCATGCGCTATGGACACATCTTGAACTCAAGTCTTGGCAAGCGCTTGAATAAAAAAGTTCGCCTAGGGTAAATATTGGCTTGTGGTTTCTCTGAGTTAAAACATGTGCCAGTGAAAGTCCGAAGGTCTAATGTCCGAATAAGAAGTCCAAAATCCGATTGGATTGTTACGTTATACCGTAAATTAAAAGTGATTCTAGATCCCGAAGAATTTCAATTGGTTTATTAAATGATAAAGACTTTTCAACATAACCTCTTGCACATTTCAGTGGCATGGAGTTAATAGTGAATTCTGAATTGATAGTCGGTGATTGAGCATGATAAGTGCCTGGCGAACTTGCCATATTATAAGCGATTCCAACTCGTATTTGTGCCAAGAAGTACGTCCGCGTAAAGGACTATATTAGATAGGGGTTCAATGAACCGCCGGACGTCCACGTGTAAGTCATAGAGATGATGAACATACTGCAGTGACGTAACACAGAATCGCGCACTGAACAGTACGTAATCTTTCTGTGTATACGTTCTCTCTAGATATCTTTTTCTTTCTCCGTATCCGCTTCTCTCTCAATAAATTTTGTCTCTATGTATCTTCTTCTCTCTCCCTGCACTTCTTTCTTGGTGGCGTATATAAGCGTGTGCTTTGTATTAGATGAACACATTTGGATGTAGAGTATAGTTGAATAAACATCGTGTAGTAAAACACTAAACTATGCCTCTCTATTTGTCATAACGATTTAGAATGAAGTAGCTCAACTAACATCAATGCCACGTATAACGGTAGAGTTAAACTTCTTCTCTTTTTCGCTATAGTTGGGCAGTCGAGCTCAGTTCTAAACCATTCAAGTTAGAAGAAAGTTGTGCTTTGTAATACGTACGATTGTATTCGGTTGTATTGAAAGACAACACACAGAACTCATTTTGGACAAGAATAAACTTATTGTGTGGAATTGTTGTTAATATTATACACGCAGTGGCTAATATATATAGCTGATACTGATCCACATTTTGTTGTCCATCGTCCTATCAGGATATATACGCGATTCTATATATCTCGATAGTTATTTGAAGAATATTTACGCGATCAAATATTTTTCCGTTACAGTATTAGTATTGAACACAGAAATAACACCCCCTGGACCAAACAGGTGTTCAGGTATACTAATAAAGAATTGTGAGAATGATTATGTGATGATAATCGTATCGGCAGGTTTGAGGCTTGTAGTAAACCGTGCAATCGCGGCTTCCGGTTCAAATTATGTTGATTGGGCTGTAGTTCTAGTCTATGTTCCACGGTTGCCTTTTCGGTGTCTCTAGATAGCTTTGTTGTTGTTTGTTGACTACAGGTACAGCAGATGAAAGTTGTAATGAATTCTCAGCATTTTGAGAAATCTGTTCTACAGGTTTAACTTCGTTTATCCTTGATTGCATGGTCTTCTGCGATTGAAGATATTTCAGTTCGTCGACTTCAGGAACTGATTAATCACATAAACTACCGATTTGAAAATCAGATGATTTTCCAGAAACTTCTGATTGAGATTCCATACTGGTTTGTTGAGCCGTTATGATTGAATCCGGAATGGTGATGCGTGTGAAAACTTCTTGTTGTGGTTTAATTTCATGAAAGTGCCACGATTCAGTTCCAACTGGTGTGTTTCAACGATATATAATTAGAAACCAAGCCATCATACGATGCATTTCGAACGGGGCTTAAATCCGTTCAATCATAAGATATGTTCGGTTCTATGACTACATCTCAATCAAAATTATTTCGGTAAATCATTAATGTTTAAATCAACTTACACTGATCCAATAAAATTAAAGATAAGTGTACAAGATGTTTCAGTTTTTGAAGTATTCGTAATTTCTATAGGCTCTTATTGATCAGATGTTGTTGAGTGAATTTCTGAAGTTTTTTTTTGATGAACTTCTGATTGTGTGTAATAATGATTTTGTTAGAGATTTTTTGTATTGGTTTTATGGATTGTATGCGTTCCCGAAGTTTGAACGTTAAGATGGATTTTGATGTGGATCTATGTCACTCTGCCAACTATAGCACTTTTTGCCAATTGGCAGTATGTCACAGACGTCTCTGCCAATTGGCAAACAATCGCCCATGGGAATTTACGGATTGCTTAAGTTAATATTATTTCTATAGGTAAAAGATGTCTCTCGGTTATAATAGGGAAATATGAAAGAAGAAACTTAATTGAATACGACTGATTTTATCTTTTCAAATGGCTATGAGCCATTGAATCTCTCTATTTTATCGTTACCTCTTTCTTTTTCTCTTTTCTATTTTTCGTGTTTCTATCGGTCTAACTGGTTTAGTTTGTTGAATTAACGGACCGACATTCTCTTTCTGAATAGCCAACTTACTGAACTAAATTGTATTCATTTACAGTCCGACTTATTACAATGTATAAATACTGGGCTATTTATCACATTTTCACATCATTTTTATTTTGCCTTTCATCCGCAAAGGTCATTAGATGTGTTTTATTTCTCGTCTCTACTACTATACTAGACTGGCCTTCGTTCCACTCTCTACTTCTAACTAATATTTTATTTTCTAAGTGCACTGAATCTGTACTTTCTCTCTTTTCTTCCTCTAATCTGATCATTTTATTCTTGTATGTAGATCACAACTTCTTCATTGTCGACCTCTGTTAATTTGTTAATATATAAATATTATTTTCGCTTGTTATGTCACCAACCAAATCGTATTCCGTTGAAAAGTGAATTACTCGTTCTGTTGTGAGAATTATTCTAAACAGTAAATCGGATCAAAAATCTTCAATGTTCATTGAAATTCATAATAAATTATATAAGGAAGCGACAACTTATAAACCATAACAGAATAAAAATATATCTTTAAGTTTAGTCGAGAATATTTTTTTAAGTTAATTTAGAAATTCGAGTTTATAGTTTCATAGCCATTTCTGCCAATTGGCAGAAAATCATTAGACACGCTGCCAATTACAACACACTTTTGCCAATTGGCAGAAATTTTGTGACGCTCTGCCAATTTTTCAATTGGCAGAAAGGGGTATTGGCAGAAAGGGTTAATACCTTTGATGTAGTTTATTTTGAGTTTCCGTATTTTCATTGTTTTCTTCCTGTTTTTGTTGCCATATTCAGATTTCACTGTTTTGTGTTGGCGTTTGAGTACAGTGTTTTGTTTCTTTCTGGTTATTATCATTGAGCTTGACGTTAGATGGTTGATTCGTTCTGATTTATAGCGTAGTGTGTATAGTAAATAGTCTGAAAATATATGAAAAATATATGGATAATGATGATTTTCTCATGTTGTTTTTTATTAGAATGGGAAACTTTATTCACAACACGTTGATATACACTATGGACATAAACTGTTACGAAAAAACAAAATGAAATGAAATACAAATGATGATGTACATGTGGATACGTTTAGTTCATTGTGGAAGCTTTCGTTTTGTTAACTTTGCTTTATGAAATTTTTTGTGAACAAAAATATTTTCTAATGTTCGATTTGTTTTTGTTGCAAATTTAACTTTGACATGAGCCACTTTCGATTCTTGTTTCAAATAATATTTTTTCCACCAAGCTCGAAATCGATGTTTAAATGTCAATGCTGGTCCAGTTGCGAATCGATGTGGTACATACAAGAAGTTTGGATTCCATGGCTTATCTATTAATAAGAATTTGGGAATTTCGGCATTATCAATTGATGACTATTTTGCTAGTTGTTTTTCACGCCGAGTTGACTGTTGAAGTAATGTGCTATGTAATTTATCGTACATGATTGCATCCGATTGTTGCAAGACTGGTAAAACCTTATTCGTTTGGAAGAATCGAAGAAATTGTTTTTGAGATAAATGCTGGTCGATAATCATTTAAAGTAATGACATGTCAATACGTACACGGTCCATGTGAAAACCATCGATATTAGAACATAGACGAGCAGCAGATAATAGTGCAGCATATGGAATATTACGATGTACATGTCGAGAATGATCCGATGTGTATGGAAGAATATGCGGCTCAGCAGCTGGTTTATGATAGATGGATGTAGTTAATTTGCCATTGCCATTGTTAATGATAACATCAGGAAAATCGACGCAGGATGCAATACTATATGTTATTTCAATATTTGGATCTTTCTTTGCAACTTTGTCTAATTGAATTTTAATTTGATCCTGTGATAAGTTAGTTGTCATAAAGACATCATCAATATATCTAGAAAAAGAATGAACAATGATAGACAAGTAAAAAATTATCTTATCAGTTATTGTAAATGCAACTTTTATAGTTACCTTCCATAGATTTCATTGTTGGATAGTTGATGTTGACTTAATTCTTATTCCCATTCAAACATATATATATATATTGGCAAATGTTTGTGTAAATGCTGATCCCATTGCACTACCTCGAATTTGTTGATAATATTTGCCTTGATACATAAAATAGTTGTTGTCCAAAACGAGAGATGCCATTTTCATTAAATCATCAATGGATAATGTCCCAGTTTTGCTACGTTTCAAATGACATTCTAAAAAACGTCGGAATACTTCTTGACCATTCTGTCGCGGTATCATTGTGTATAAATTCTTGACATCAAAAGTAATGAAAAGTGTGTTCAATTTGAGGTGACCATTTGATACGTATTGTTCTAAACTTCGAATAAGATCGATGCCATTGATCACAGTCGTATTTCGAGCTACTTATAGATATATAGGTGCTAATAAATCATTGAGATATTGAGACATCATTGTAGTTGGTGCATGATTTGCTGCGACAATTGGCCGTAGAGAACAATCCGGCTATGAGAATAGGCGAATATTATCATGATTAAAAAGTAAACATTACCTTATGTGGCTTTGGTATGAAATAGAGATGAGCCAATTCCAATGTATCCCTTTTTGGATTCATTCTCTTATGTTGACATTGATTGATAGTTCGATGTTTTAAAAGATAAATCAATAATGATGTTACAGCATTTAATATATCATGCAATGGACAATCATCATGGATTAATTCTTGATAAGCTTCTGTTTTTATCATATATTCTAATGCTTTATTTGAAAATTCTAAAGCATTACCAAGAAATAATACTTTGCTTTTCTCCGTTCGCCTCATTATAACATCTGATCTGGTGGATAATATTTGACGAATACTTTTCACTATGTTACGTTCATGTCGAGAACGAATTTTAAATTTACATGGCAATAATGTCGATTGTAGTTCATGGAGAAGATGGTTCAACGCTAGAAAGGCTTCTTTATCGTCAAGTTCCTGAGCTACGACACCATGATCATCAAGATAACGCTGTATAGTTCTGGATATAGACATGTACTTTTGTTTAACGATATTATCGGTTGATGTCTTGGAAAATCGACTTTGACAAGGAATGATATATTTGAAACCTTTGATCAACATAGACATTTGTACTGACGAAAGATTTAAATCTGTTTGAATGAATGGAAATGAGGCAGTTATTCGAGTATAGATGTTTACATTGCTCCGATGGGCACACTGCCTTTGTCATTGATGATCACCATCGGAGCTTCGTCGAAAAAAGTCTATAGTATCTTCGATGGCAAGAATATTTAGTGTCATCATATCAAACTTGTATTGTATGACAGCTTTTGAGCAACGTGATAAAAGAATGGCTCGTTGTTCATTACTAATAATAGGCCATGAAAGCATCGTTTGAAGTGGTACGATTGATTGATTTACATGATTGTCGAATGATGGTGATAGTCGTTGTAAAGAGATTCGTTTACGAAGTATTTCTACTTCTTCTAATGCTTGTAATTCAACAGCTGTTTGTTTCCAATATTCTTTAATCCAAGCAATCTAAAAATAGTTGAATTCAATTCGAGCAACAATTAGAATCAACATTCAAACTTGTTTTTCATTTGGTTATAAATTATAAGCTTTCGTAATCAGACGATGATCGTTCACATCGAATTTCAACATCATTTCTTTGTACTGAAATTCTTCATGTAAATATTTTTGATTTTTACTGACCAATTCTTCAATGGCGACATACAATGTATTGGAATTAACGGATGGTTGAGCTTGACCTGTCCATTGTGGTAGTTGTATTGAAATTTCTTGTAGTCCTTTTTTTATTTGTTTCAACTGATTGTTTATGATTGCTAGACGTTGTTCAACGAATTTTTGTGAGCGACCATAAGTGGTACAAGTAGCATGTTCCTTGGCGGCATATCTCGAAATATGTGTAGTCCAGCCATGTTCTGTAATGCCAACATTGTAATAGGCTTGCCATAGACTTTGTTGTAAATTAAAATATTGTAGCATATTAATCGTATGTGCCAATTGGCGAGTAGATTGCAACTTTTGTTTTGTATCCAGTCATGGGACAATTAAATTAGCGTTTTCTGTTGTATTTGATAATATGCGTTTAAATATGCAATCGGATACAGTTAAATATCGCAGAAGTAGATTAGATAAAGTGCTAGCTGCTGGTTCATGTCGTTGTTGATTACTTTGTTTTTTTGGATGTTGACGTTGAATTTTTATTTTCTATATTATTTGTTTTTGTTTTTTTTATTCTTTTGTGTGATCGACAATTGACTGAGTGATTTAATGATTTTACTATCATGATCATCTTTAGAAGTGTGTCGTTTTCGTTTTGAGATGATATTATTATTATCGATATGATCATTGAGTGACCATTCCTAATTAATCAAATATGAAATTTTGACTAGTTGAATGAGAAGAAAATTTTAAAACGTAATTACTTAACAGAATGGTTATTGATGATAAAGACTGTTTTTCGATATAGTTCCTAGATCAAATCAGAATATACACTGTTACTCCTAAAGAATTAACAGAATAGTTCATTAAGTAAAATGGATCGACAAATGGATGATTAATACAGTATATAAATGAAACCGACGCTAAGTTATTAAATCTAGATCAAGCGGAACCGAATCTTAACCTTTTTTTCAAGATAGTCCATCGAATTGCTATTCATTTAATTGAAGAAGCTATTATTTAACAATGTATTTAGTACATTCGAAGCATTTTGATTACGATTCTCATGTACGTTTATGATTGATGATGTCTACCGTCGATTTTTTTTGTTTTTATATGATTTTTAACACAATAAGAAATCCGTTATTAAAATCGCACATCTAAAAGAATTCGTCATATATACTATATCGATTAATTTACGATTATATATTAATACTGATAAGGGTGATATTGAAGTAAAATAATATTCTGTCAATAAGTATTATAGTACTTCGAACTATTTAGCAAAAAAATTTACTTTTGTATACGAATTTATGCATTGGCTAAACAAAAAACTAATTTTCGATAGGAAGATCTAATATTATTTCATTAAGAATGAAACGTTAAATATAAGCCACTAAGAAATAAAAAAGACATACATTGCCTAGAAGTAATCAGAAAATAAATTTCGACGAATAAACAGTGCCATTTAATTTATGATCAATTTATTCAAATTCTCAATTCTTATTGGAATCATGTGTTTATGTAACTTTTTCTACAGATTTCAATTCTACATTGATTTTGGTAATTTTCGATTTATATACTAACAGATTGTAGACAAACATAATACGTGACCTTCTAGTGCAAAAATGTGCAGTACAATTGTTTTGATGTAAAAAATTTTGAATAATGAACGGTTAGACATCTACTTTCTATTAGAATACTTTAGATTATGTCAAATTATTTTGAATTTTCTTGAAAAACTAATAATCAACATCGAGTAAAGTCAGGACGAAGCATCGTGTGGTACTCGCAATCTAGTATATACTATATTAATATATAATTTATTATTTTGACTTATTACCATTGGTTCTTAACTACTTCAAAGCATTTTGGAGGGTTTTGGTTTATATCATAATAGAAGTTCGAAAATACCTGATGAGTCTCTTGAGAAAGGACGAAACGCGTCGCGTCGATCTCCGTTTTCTTTAAAATTTCTTTCTTTAAAATCTGTATATGGATACTATCATTATATATTGAATTATGTTTTATTTTGTCAAAAATTTTTATAATATATAACAGTATACTTTAATCTTGTGATTTTTTTAAAATATTTTTATTTATTTTTATTTAACCATACAGATTATTTGCCAACTGAAGAGTCCCTTAAGCAAGGACAAAACTAGTCTTGACTACTGTTCACACCCACACTCTGATGAGATCCTTAAGCAAGATCGAAACCGGTCATGGCAGCTTCTTCACACCCACACCCACACCCTTTTGGCAATAAATTAATCGTCCATTATACACATGAAAAACGATTTCGAACATTTAAATCAGACATGCATCAAGTCTATGATAATCTATTCAAAGATACACCTGCTGCCGACGTTAAATTGATTGTTGGCAATAAGAATCGTCGTCCGGTAAAAACTGAACTCATTTGTAAACGACCTAAACAATCTTTACTTATCAATAAGTCATTCAAAAGTAAGTCATCTAAAATAGAAATCAAAACAGAATAACCGACACACAATAATTAATTTTATCCTCTGTTTCTAGAACGACAAAGAAAAAGAAAACAATCACGAAAATCAAATATATCTGATCCAAATGGTCAATAATCATCAACATCGGAAACACAATGAACCAGCTGTCAAGTCACAACAAAATATAAATAACTAAAAAAACCTGACTTCCAAGCTGCTATTACTCTAAACTTTTCTTTATAACTAACCTATGAGATACATTTCAGCTACCAATTATATAAAAGAACATTGAAAAAAAAGATATACAACAACCAATCGAATATCAACCATTCTTTCATTAATGATTTCTTTTCTGTTTCAGATACAATGTATACGACCATTCCATATTTATCAAGACTCGATAATGACATAGTCAAACACCGAGTGAAATATCAAACCATAAGTACTCATTCAACAAACTTCAATTCAAACACAACAATGCTATTGCTTATATCAACTCGAACCGCAGCATTACCTAACCGACGGAATAACAGCAAAAAAATTAATTCAGCGACGATTATCAACCAAAAAATGATTTGTGAATTGATTCTTCTATTACATTATTATTATTAGAATTATATTATTTTATATAATTTTGTAAATTCTTGAAGATTTTAGAATTTGTTTTGAATTTTCGTTTAAGAATAATTCAGAATAATTTAAGCCATCTGATGAGACCCTTTAGCAAGGTCGAAATCTAGATCATGGCAACTTATTCACACACCCAGAATTCCCAACGAAACTCGACACCAAAATTACAAATTATGAAGAAAAATGAATTCTTCACTACACACATGAAAAACGCTTTCGAGTTTGCAAACGTGATATGCATCATGTCTACGAACATATATTTTAGTCTACACCAGCAATGTATACCAAACTTATCGTTGGCAATCGAAATCGACACCAAGCCAGTAATGAGTTGATCTGTAAACGACCGAAACACACGTTACTACAAAAGAACATAACCCAACATGAGTTTCACAATAATCATAAAAATTGAAAAAACAACTATTCATTTATTTCGAATTCCGTCCATTCATATCCTTTCGCCATTATATTTATAGGACAACAGGAGCAAAACACCGAGGAATATAACGACGTCAAACAACCTCAAAACCAGCAACACCATGATCGAAAGACTCATTCAAAAATTCTCCGTTCATACTGACACTCAAACTACAAACTCAACTGAACTATTGAACTCAACAAAAAGGACAACTTTTGCGATTCCTTCACCCCTAACTGCAACGAAATAAAAAAAGAAAAAAATCCTCATGTTTCTATCATTAGAATTTACCTTATCTAGATATTTAAATCTGCTTCATTGTTTCAGATAAATTCACCTACAAATGATGAAAACCAAAATACAACACCTTACCAATAACCATACGATCTACATCAACGTGGCTAGTATTCACACTACTTTTAATTTTTTCTATCATTATAGATTCTTTTTGAATAAAGTTCTATAATAGTATAGTTAAATCTTTTGATTTTTTCAAATCATATAGATTATTTGCCAACTGATGAATCCCTTAAGCAAGGATGAAACGCGTCTTGGTAGCTATTCACACCCACATCCACACCCAGCCACCTTGCTTTTGATTTAACGTTATAGATCATGCGTATACATGTGGATACTTTACCTCATGTGTGCAAAGAGACATGCAATGATTGATAGAAAGAAATTCGTTTCACTTGATATGAGCGTCCATTCGATCAAGAGGTTAAAGCCTAAAAATATATTTCATTCTTCCTCATGTGCTCGTTTAAGTAATTTTACCATTGGTTGACCTGTTTCATTTGCCTCTTCGTCATTCTCTGCGCATTCAAGTGAATCGTCATATCATTTCGGTGCATATGTTTTAAAGTTCAATCGATTGAAAAATTAGGTGCGTTCTTTTTTTTGTTTTGTATTGCTTCGCAGATCTAATGGAGCTCTAAAAAATTTAGATTAAAGCCATGATAATAAATGAGTAGCCTATAAACTGCTGTATTCTCTTAAACAAGCTACGAAAAGATTACTTTCATGATGATTAGTAACTTTTTTTGCCATAATTATCAGGGTGTTCATATATTAGAATCTTGATGAGACTTTCATTGTCAAGAATTTTTCAAACTGTTGATAGTTTTTTCAGACCATTTATTTCATATGGTTGGATGCAGCTTGAAACTCTCTACAAGATGAGATAATAGAAGTGTTGGTAGTTTGATAACCGGAGTTAGAAGGGGGCTAAAACAAGAAAAAATGAATATTTTCGCGCCTATTGTTTTTGATGAATTTTAACCTTCAGTACCATATAACTCTATAGTACAAAAACAGATATTGTTCATAATGCATAGTGTTTTGTGGAACGTACCACGGATCATCACATAAAGCGTGAATCGATTCGGTCGCTTCTACTGTTTTCAAGAAAATGCCAAATTAGAACTCCCGTTGAATTTAGGAGCAAAATGACATGATGATTTAGAGGGTGCACAAAGTCAATTCCGGCTAAAATGTCTTTGGATCACTTTTAGAACGAAAAACATTGGATCTGCTGGTAAAAATGAATGCTCTTTCGAACCATATAGTTAAAAGCGAAAACCCAAATATACCTCAGCTGGTGTCCAGAAGAATATTCGGTTTTTTCGCGGAACGTCTCTTACATGCAGATTCATAAGATCTTTAATTCGATATCTGATATTTTGTGATCGTTTTTACTTATCTTTATTCTTGGCAGCAACACCTTTCATACTAATAGTCCAGATCTTCAAGACCTTCAGTCAAAATTGTGCAGTTCAGCTTATGTTTAATAGTGAGAAATATCTATCTGAAGGTTGAGCTCAAGCTAAGTTTCTGTTCACAGATACAAAAACAGAACTGAAAATAATGCTAGAATTTCCCTAGTTGATATAAGCAATTTTGGCAAGTTCAAAATTTTCGTATTTATGCAAATTGAAATATAGGAAAATTACAGCGTAAAAAACTGTTATCCTCAGCTTTTATTAATATTTGCATCTATTTTTTTTCAAACTGGTATTTCTTTCTTGTTTCTAACTGCTGTTACTGAAGATGAGTTGTCTTTAGTTTGCCTTTACTTCTATTTAAAGACAGGCTGCAGTCATCGGTGTGCATTCTGTTTTTACAACCGATCGACAGCGATATCTACACCCACATCCACACCCACACACCCTTTAGAGCTCCTCTAAATAAAGGGGTAATATGAAGCAAATGCGACACATCTTCTTTGTCTGGAATTGCATTTCGAATTGTTGATTGACGATTTGCTATGATAGTTTCCAATGTTACGAGTACCTATCACCATCAATCAAAACTATCGTGATTACATGAAGCAGTTAGCTAAACAAGAATATTTGGTCGAAGATAAGAATTTACTGATATTACTTTCTGTGAAGAATGTTTTTCATCGTATCTATATGGTATTGGATGGGTCTTGGAAGATGTTTAGAGTCGTGGTTGCGGAAGAAAAAGTCTGTTGGGATGGTGTAGGATCATTATTAGAGTGGGTATTTGTGACCGAAAAAGCGGTTGGTTTGTGTTGAATGTTAATCAGAGTAGTTGCTATTGGCGCAAAATGTGTTACAGTTTGTTATAGGTGATTTTGAGGGTAATTTTGGATGGTTTCATACGCGGCGGGGATGGTGTTTAGTGTGATTTTTGATGACTGAATAATGTTTATCCGCGGATCGTTGTATGCAGGTATGAGCTATACTCTTGCCGGTTCTTTTAATCGGAATATCGTGAAATCCGGTAAAATCTGTTGTGAAACTCGTGGGAATCCGTAATTTTCCGGTAGTTGTAATTGATTGCTCTCGAAAATATTCGGTAGTGTAGTGCGACACACTGAAAACAAATGGCGCCACACGAATCCTTTGAGATTTTGTGGAACTTTACTATATGCTATTAGATATCGCACCAGTCCACGAAACCATTTTAAGGTTGCAAGATATAGACGCACGCAAAAGGACATCGGAGTATAGACACAGATATAAGATATGTGCATTAATTAAAGCGGATCTAAATAGATATTGAGAGCTTAAGAATATATATGAAGTTAACGACGGATATAGATGATTCGACATGTATACAAGTGTTTCAAATAAATATAAGTTCTAAGGCTTACATAAGTATAAAGTGTTCAGATAATTCGTCTAACGAGGTAACATATGCAAGTGTAAAATCCCTTTTTTCATCAAACCTAGTGGATTATAGGTAATCGATATTGCTGATTCAGAATATCAATACGAAATGGGCTTCTAGGCCTTTGGAGGTCCGGTTTCTAGAAAACTGCTTTTTCAAGCCGAAAACCTTTTTTCATCAGAATTTTTTTTTGATTCATCCAGGTTGTAGAGCATGTTAAGTTGTATATAAAAATGTATTTTTCATAATTTTATAACCTTTGTATAGCGAGAAAAATTAAAAGAAAAAAAATAACAACAAAGATATATTGTAGAACAAAGGCAGTTTTCATCGCGTCTAACAATTTTAAATGAATATTTCAATGTTCAAAATTTCTAGTTAGTTGAATCATTACTGGTAGCAGTATTAATTTGTGTTTCAGAAAACAAACAAAGACGAAATCTTTGTCTTTGAACAATAAAAAAAATATATTCTCTATTTCTTGTTTATTTTTCAAAGACAAAGATTGTTTTTACAATTGTGGGCGTGGGTGTGGTTTGGAGTCCTTACCTTTACCCACACCCACACCCTTCGACATACATTAGGTTTTGGAACGCAGACGGCTTTCTTTTATTACCTAGGCCGTGTTCTTTTTAAAATACGATATATTTCTCGTTTCATTCATTTAAACTCCACTCTTCATAGCTTACCTGAAACTCTTTCACTTAAAAACTATGTCATAAGTCGAGAATAATTCGCCATTTTCACTTTTCAGCCTAAAAGACTAAGGGGAAAGCACTTTTTTCTCTATTATATATCTTTGTTGTTGTTTTTTTTTCTTTTAATTTTTCTCGCTATACAAAGGTTATAAAATTATGAAAAATACATTTTTATATACAACTTGACATGCTCTACAACCTGGATGAATCAAAAAAAATTCTGATGAAAAAAGGTTTTCGGCTTGAAAAAGCAGTTTTCTAGAAACCGGACCTCCGAAGGCCTAGAAGCCCATTTCATATTGATATTCTGAATCAGCACTATCGATTACCTATAATCCACTAGGTTTGATGAAAAAAGCGATTTTACACTTGCATATGTTACCTCGTAAGAGATTTGACGATCGATGTCGACTTAACAAAACAATCCTGTTCATTTTTCAGAGATCAACTGAATATATATATCTACCAATAGCTAATATTGAAAATATAACTGTTTGAATTATGCTAATGCTAAACTAGCATGAATGCTGAAGTATTGAGTTACTGTTTTAACACTAATACAAGAGCATTAAATTATTTCTTCATAGTCAAATACAAAAGTTTTAACAACTTCTTGTGTATTCATTCTTACTCCACTGGCCCAATGTGGATAGAGTTTAGAATTTAGACAGAATTATGAGAATTTTGATTTAGATATACGTGATGATCAATAGTTTTCACAAGTGACACATAGAAACAAGAGCTTTGACAAAGTTATAAGTCATTAAAAACTGATGCAAGGGAATATATATAGTTGCAACGAGCTAGACATATTTATGAGGAGTTGGATATAGTTTTGAAAGGATTGCCGTAGAAAAAAGTGTTACATAAGCATATAATAGCTTAGACATAGTCATAAGAATTTATATACACTTTTAAAAGAGTGCATATAGAAAGAAGGTGTTCGATGTCGAGTTCATAGATTAAGGATATAAATGACGAGTCACGGTAAATAGCAGTCACTGAGTATACAGTTTAGAAGTTAAATATAGAATATCGGCTTAAAGATAGAAATGACAATATACATAAATGAATAATAGGTAAGGACGGACATAAGGAATTAATCTTTAAAAATAATTGTTTCGTAGAAAATTGGAGCTCTCTCGGAAACCGTTTTGCAAGCTCTCAGAGATTTTCGAGAATGTTTATCAACACCTGAAGAATCTCCGAGAGTAAATTGTTTGTTGCTAAAGGCTTGAAAATTCGTAGGTTTCCGATATAACTCATTTTGTCCTAAAAATCAAGAGATGCAATGATAGAAACGAAAATTAATTGTACTTCTATTTTGGATTCTTCAAATAGATTTCATTCAAAGGGTAAGGCACATTGAAGAATAGAAACATAATGCCAAAATTAAGTTTTCTTTTTAAGCTTCTTTAAATGAATTGTATCGAATTCGTAAGTTATATTCAAGAATCTAAAACAAAAACTTGTTTATTTTTCCTTTTCTGTTTTAGATTGTTCAAATGTATTTCATCTTATTGGTGAGTTATATTCGAGAATCACAAATTTACATCAATTCTTCTTTTGTTTTTAGATTATTCAAGTGGGTCTCGTCGAATGGTTAGGTGGCATGTGAATATTCGGGGGATAGCGATTTGTGTCGTGTTCGCGTTCTTATGACACATGGGATGATAGCGAAATCTCTATCAGAGAGCGAATCGAACCGACTTTTTCTGATTTGAGTTCGGTTCGGTTCGTCTTTTTTTTCAAGTCGGTTTGAGCTCGGTTCGGTTTGTCTTTCTTTTTTTAAAGTCGGTTCGAGTTCGGTTCGGTTCGAGTGTATTTTTAAAAAATCAGTTCGGGTTCGGTTCGGTTCGAGTACATTTTTAAATAATCCGTTTGGGTTCGGTTCGGTTTGATTGTATTAACATTGCAATATATATTCGATAATTATCAAATTTATTCTTTAATTTTTTATTCACATGGCAAGTTGAAATGAGTAGTGTATTGGAACAAAAATATAACTTTTACACTAATGTCAAGATAGAAGTGAAAGAGAAATGACGATAGAGCATCTGTTTGACATTCATATACTATCGTCAATTAGACGAGCATCCGTCCATTCTTTGCAGCGTAAGACAATGGGAGAAAAAAAGAGAGATAAATTAAGAATGTATCACCCTTACAAGTGACCGACCGTCACGAACAGAGTGTGTACGTAATATGAATAAGGAACAAAATATTGTACACAGGTTGAATTAATTACCTAAAAGAACTGATCAAAGGTCTTTTAACCATTGTCAGCAGCATATATTTTTAAGAAATAGATGATAGTGCACCTAATTAGATTTTTTTCTACATTGACTTGTATTTGTTCATTTTTTCAATATCTTTTTCGAGTTCGGTTCGATTCGAGTGCATTTTTTAAAAATCGGTTCGGGTTCGGTTTGGTTCGACTGACTTTTCAAAAAGTCGGCTCGAGTTCGGTTCGGTTCGGTTCGGTTCGTTTTCGCTCTCTGGCTGGTACAGACCCATGTTGCGAATACCGGATCAATTTTTGCGGTAAACCGCGGTATTTATCCGTTCTGCGGTAATGGGAGCCGGTAACCGGACCGGTAAAACCGGCGTTTTTTTGCGCATGTTTATTACATGTAAAAGTAAAAAAAGGATCTTTAAAATAGTTTAATTGATGATTTGGAAGACTTTTTCTGTCAAAAATTATAGATGAACCGGTTAACCGCGTTTTTTAGCGGTAACCGCGGTATTAATCAAAACCGGCGGTTTACCGCGGTATTAATCAAAACCGGCGGTTTACCGCGGTATTAATCAAAACCGGCGGTTTACCGCGGTAAATGCCAGTTCATTTTTTGTGGTAAACCACGGTATTTATCCGTTCTGCGGTAATGAGAGCCGGTAACCGGACCGGTAAAACCGCGGTTAACCGCCGATTTTCATGCGGTTTTTATTACATGGGGAACATTAGAGTATACTGGCCATTTAATTTTGTTGTTTTCAATACAGATTTCGCATAAATAAAGTCTCCAGTATTCCTCTCTCACAATAATTATTTTGAACTTCTCAGTATTTATTGAAATGATATACTTCGCAACCATTTAATTAGATCTTTTTGTTCAACAGTTGACATTTTTTTCGCTTTTCAAAATAACTAAAATCTCAGTTCGATTTAAAATTGAGATGACTTTATTGAAAAATCAGAATTACTTATAGTATTAATATGAAATACTTTGACAAAATTTTCTTTATTTAGGAATTTTAAAAGAATTCATGGAACTACAAGTACTGAAGAATTTATTCTAATGTTTTTTCAGGCTTGATACACCGAAGCGAGTGTTTCGCGCGGCCCATTCTTCACTTGAAAGACATTCTCGGTGTGGAATGAATACATTTGGATCACTAATACCAGCTGTTACATCATAGAATGATAAATGGGATACACCAAATTTAGGACTGAAGCTTGTTCGAGAAACTGGAATGCATCCTCGATAGGTCCATGTCGAAATGAAATCAATTGTATCATTGGATGGTAAAGTGAAATTACCAGCCCTAGATATACAACAAATATTTGATTAGGAAGTATTATTGAAAGATTATTTACCAGATTGTGACTAATAAACCTGTATCAGCTGCAGCTGATGAACCAATGTAAGCTTCACCGTATGAAGTATCTGTTGGACGAATACCAAAATCACGCCATGGTCGAGTTAATGGTTGTCGTGTACAATTGCGGGCTTTGAAATTGTAAACATATTCAATTTTTTGATCATAGAGGGAAAGTCGATCATAAACATTTTGTTCACCACCTTCGTCAACTTCTTCAACAAAGCGATCACGGTGATACAGTGAATCATAACTTAATCTGCCTCCTAATGAAAACTTTTGTTCTTCATTAATTTCGAAAACACGACCTTCCCATTGTGGTGGGGATGTACATGGAGCGGGTACTTGTGCAGCGGCAATACCAACCAAACATAGAACAAGAGCAACCAACATTTTTTTGTTTGCTGAAAATGAAATAGTAGTAAGCGAAGAATAAACTCTTATGTTGCAGATGCTGAAAAATGATTCGTCTCTCTCTGTCTGTCTCTCTCTATATATATATATATACAACGTTGAGAGAAGAATTTAGTCAAGATTGTTGTCACTCACCTTGATTCTAGCAAAAAAAACTACCCGGGGCGTCAGTGTAGATTGCAGTTATCAGTACAGTTCTGTGCAAGATAACACATTTACATTGGCTAATAAAGAGTAAAAATAATAATAGTATGTTTAAACAATTTCTTCTGCGTCAAAATCTTGATAAAAAACACAAAACAGATTTTTGCCACTGAAGAATTAATTAGTCACACCGGATGATAGAAATCATTACACTGCAAAATGGTTAGAACAGATTCTCACTTCAAAATAATATAACTTCGATTATTGAATTTTCTATTCTGTTGATTTTCTTTTAGTTTTTGTTCGTTTAATATAGATGCTAAATCTGCATCAGAATTATTTCAATGCATTGTGCAAAATTTTCCAAATTCACTTTCAATCAATTGGCTGATAATCATCACACATGATGTTTTTCGAAAGATGAAACCTCAGCGAAAGTTAGCTTTTATTCCTTTGATTACATCACACAAATGATATCAGTTTCTAGTATGCGTTAGTTTATCGAAACTACACAAAATTTTTATTTTGTAAAAGAAATATTATGATATAATTCATTTAAAAAATGTTTTCTAAATGTGCTTTTTTGCTGGTGTGCCAAAGAGAGTATATCGGCTAGCCCATTCTTCACTTGAAAGACATTCTCGTCGTGGAATAAACACATTTGGATCTCTGATACCAGCTGTTACATCATAGAATGACAAGTGTGAAATACCGAATTTAGGGCTGAAACTTGTTCGAGTAACTGGAATACATCCTCGATAGGTCCATGTTGATGTATAATCAATTGTGTCATTTGTTGGTAAAGTGAAATTACCACCCCTAGATATAAAAAAACAAAGAAGTATTTAATTGAGAAGTATTATTGAAAGATTATTTACCAGATTGTGACTAATAAACCTGTATCAGGAAAAGCAGATGAACCAATGTAAGCTTCACCGTATGAAGTATCTGTTGGACGAATACCAAAATCACGCCATTGTCGAGTTATTGGTTGACGAGTACAGTTACGAGCACGGAAGTTGTAAACAAATTCAATTTGTGATTCAAAAAGAGCAAGTCGTTCAAAGAAATCATCTTGACTACCTTCTTCGATATCTTCAGCAATTCGTTCACGGTGATAAACTGCATCATAACTTAATCTTCCGTTTAATCGGAATTTTTGCTCTTCATTAACATCATAAACATTTCCTTCCCATTGTGATGGAGTCGTGCATGGAATTGGTCGTTGTGCAGCTACAATGCCAACCAAACAAAGAACGAGAGCAACAAGCATTATTTAGTTTGTTGAAAATGAAATAGTAAACGAAGACTAAACTATTCTGTTGAAGATTTTGAGAAATGACTTGCCTATATATATATATATATGTAATACTGAAAACAGAGTGTATTGTCAACATTGTTGTCAGTTAACTTGTTTTAACAAAAAGAAACCAAACAGCAGTGTATCTTCTCTTATCAACGCAGTCTAATCTAACACTAACACACTTACGATGGCCACTAAAGGAAAAAAAATAATATTGTGCAAAATACTTTTTTTGTGAGATTTGAATCACCATCAAACAAATGATCACAAGAGTTCTGAGATACTTGATCATCCATGAAAATATCATCAGAATGCTTATATTTACAAGAAAACGAACTATAAACATCAAATTAAGGGAACAATCGAAAGATTTTTATTAACATGAGAAAAGGCAAGCCACGAAAAAGCTTATCAGGTTCTTTAGATGTGCGTGGATTGTTTGTGAACTGAAGAAAGCGCATTGCAAAAAGCAGCTTTTGTTTATACACAATTTCTTTTAAAGAATATATTTATTAGAACCATGTAATATTAATAGAAAAGCACTAGCTGAAATTTTATGGTTGATTTCGACTTGAAGAAGGACTTCAAAATACGCAATAGAAAGTTCTTTGTCCTAAACAATGTAATAACCTATTTTAGATAATGGCGTAAATTGTTATTCTATATGAATATTAATAAGATGTCCTTCATGTTTTAGTAAAGCTAAAAGTACTGGGTGGCTTTTTATCCTACCACAAAAAAAATACAAGTAAACAAGCCAGCATACAACACAAGAGAACCACAAATATCTTCTTTGGTTATTTTTCATAGGAATAGATAAGCATAAAAAAAATATCTTTTTCATATTTAGCATCGACTCAAACAGACCACATACTAAAGTACATATATTATCACCTTAGAAAGAAAATAAATTTAAAAAAAAGATGACACATAGGTATTATCAAGACTGGTAAAGGGTGTTACTGAAGTGCATGAAAGTACAAGTAAATAAAGTTATATCGTGTTGGATAATCATTTAGATGATGCGAAGGAAAATTAAAAATCATACTATAAGAATGACACAGTCAAAAATAGGTTATCATTTTCGTGTTTAGTAATCGAGAATCGTCTCGAACAATTTCGCAGATTGTGTGACCTTCTAATCGAATAGTTCGATTTGCGTCTGGCTAGTGCTATTAAAGTAACAAAACAAAAATAATAAATATTGTTTTCAAGGATTCTGTCTACCGTGAAATTATTTAATCTTGATTAGCATGATGTACATATGTGAAGAACTCTATAAATATCAATAACAATAGTACTAACACGCAAAGCGTGCAATCAAATTTCCATTCTTTTTTTTCTCTCTACGCTATACTTGTCTTAAGTTTAAAATGACTGCAGAATGAGAATCCAAAAAGTGCTTGTTGTTCGAATGGCTATCATCTTGTAAAATTACATGCAAGATAAAGATTATGTTTTTCATAGATGGAAACTTTGTTTTATTTTATTGATTAAAAACTAGGTTTACATTAAAATAGTCAATAAAAAGAAGTTGTCTATTTATTTATTTAATTTTTTTGCGGGTGTACCGAAAAGGGTGTCTCGCATAGCATATTCTTTGGCTGTAAGACATTCTGGTCGTGGAATGAATACATTTGGATCACTGATACCAGCAACAATATCGAAGAATGATGATTGAGTACGACCCATTTGAGTGCTGTGACTAATAAAACTGACTGGAAGACATGCTCGATATGTCCAGGTTCCGAATGTGCGAACAGTGTCGTTTGTGGGTGTTGTATGGTTTGTACCCCTAGAAATAGAATCAATTCTAATTTGATACAATAACATAGAAAGGCAAATTTACCACATGGTGACTAATAAACCTAAGCCTGGTAATGCCGATGTACCAATGTAAGCTTCACCGAATGAACGAGCATCTGGTCGAATACCGAAATCGCGCCATGGTCGAGTTAATGGTTGACGTGAACAATTGTGCGCTTTGTAATTATAGATAAATTCGGTTTGTAAATCAAACAAAGCAATGACATCATAGTATTCTCGGTCATCTCCAACTTCAACTTCTTCAAGGAGACGTTCACGGTGATTGGTAGCATCGTAACTCAATCGTCCACGTACCATGAATCTGTTTGGTTCACTGTAGTCAAAAATGTTAGCTTCCCATTGTTGTGGTGTTACACATGGTTGAGGTTGTTGGGCGGCAACAAAACCAACTATACAGAGAAGAAGAATGGCGAGCATTTGTCTTTGAATACAAATAACAACAAGTCGGATAGAATCTTATTGACCATTTATGAAATAATGCATCCTTATATAAGAAACGAAATAGATAAGAATTCACTATCATAGCCTTGAAATAAAAAAAGAAAAGTAAAAAGCTAGAGAAAATATTCATGTCTAGTTATCAACCCTTGTTAAACGGTATGTTTGGTTATAAAGTCAAAGTAAATACAGCGATATTGTAGTGTTGAATAAATATTATTTTTCTGGACTCTTTCGAAAAGAAAAATATGACAACATTTTTTCATCAGTGATGTTTTCATCAAAGATTCCCGCTTGTATTTATTATTTATTATTTCTTGTCTCTAGCATGTTGATAACTGAATCATGGATAGATGACTCTCATCCTTGGAAAATAAATGAACGAGATTTGAAAATATTTTCAAATTATGAAACCACTGTTGAACGACAACGAAATCGATTAGATGAAAATGAAATAAAACATTTTGTATCAAAATATATTCTTGATCAGCTTGATGAAAAAATTTATAATCTAGATTTAAGTATTCAACTATCGCAAAATATTGCTAAAACAATTCGTCAAGAACTTTCTGATAAATATAAATTTTATAAAATTATTATTCAAACATTTGTTGGTGAAATATCGAAAAATTTAAATTCTCAGAATTTTAAATTATATGCTTCATATCGTTTCGATCAAAGAACTGACAAATATCTTTCAATCACTCAAAATAATGGAAATATGTAAGCCATAGGAGAAAAAAAACAAGGGGCGCGGTTTTAAATGCACTCTTTCTTCTTAAACAAAATCTTGCAACTCTAGGTGAAATAATTCATTGAATTGAGAAACATCACATGGTAAACTAACATAAAAATACTACAGTTGATATTTATCGAAAACAAAAAGATCTTCAAATAACCGGGTTCGAGTCTAAAATTATATTAATGAAATCTGTTTAACATGTCATAAGATTTATCTTTCAATGATAAAAATAGAAAAACATAGGATATAAGTAGAAAAATCAACACCTACAATTCCTCATTTATTTTCTATTATCCCGACTTGATTTTTATTTGTGTCAAACATCGAAATTTGATGTTTATTAATTTTAAATATTAATTATATTATTCGATGGAGATTTCTACATTTATTATTAATATGATAAATGTTTTCCTAGACATACCAAGAAACGATTGAGACTTTGTTGTTCTACAGTACTCCATTTCACGACGAAGGTGAACACATGATAAAAATTTTGATAGTCTTAGTTCAATTTAATTGGTTTCGAAATTTCAAGGAAACGAATTTCGCTGAAAACTATGAATGACCTATTTTCTCCAATTGATTAAGTAAAATTGAATATGAAATCAATGTTGATATATTATACATTCTCTATTACATGTCTTTTACTTTTGGTAGGTTTCTCTAGTCATTCTTTTTCTTGACCTAGTTTTCTTTATTTTCAAACAAAAAAAAAAACATTGTCCAAAATAATTCTTCGAGTTCGTCCTTTTCTTCATGGCCAAATTTCTACATCATAATTTTTCCATTACATACCAATAGTATTCACCATGTTGTTAGATATGAACTTGTTTTCATCGACGTTGCAAACACTTTCCGGATATCGTAACCATTTAGATTCTTCGATAAAAATTCTTCATCATTTATTTTCTTTTAGATATTGTTCTTGCATCATTTTTCTACTCTTCTATGTTTCACCAGATCATCAAATACCGAAACTTCGATAAATAAAAAAAACATGTCTTAGACTAATCAGTTGTTCATCTTTCATCATTATTTTTTATTAAATACGAAAATAGCTCTGCTCGACGTCTCTCTCTCTCTTTCTCTTCTTGAACAAAGAAATATTGAAGAGAAAAAGAAAAACAAAAAGAATTCATCATATTCACAATAAGAACAAAACAAAAACATGATATAAGTAATATAATAATAATAATTTTTCAATAGGGATAGAGGCAAACTCTAGCACATACACAATAAATAATAAAGAGAAAGAAAGAGAAAAAAAACAGAGATAGAGAGAAATTTGTTTAAGAGAGAGAGAGAAACTATACAGAGAGAACTCTTCTTTAAATTAATAAACGTTTTTTTTCCTTTGTACAATGAACAACGCACTAGCGTACAGAAAAAAATTCTTTTTTGTTTATGAAACGAAACAAATTTTGAAAGCAAATAAACGATTGCAAAATATACATAGGCCAATAACGACAGATTTTCTCTTCTTTTTTCAGAACTAATTTTAAAAACACAGAAACGTACAGAATATTGTCTTTTTTTGTTGTTGAGTTTATGCTGTTAAATCATCTGAACAAAGAAAATTCAAGAGAATATCTTCAGCTGAGTTACGCTCAACATGAGATTGTTGTTGATTGTTTGATTGTGGTCCCAAATAGGTATCGGCTAGTGCATCAATATCATCGAAGAATGTCTAGAAAAAAAATGACGAACAAAATATTTTTATTCTTGTAAATGAATTTTGAAGAAAGCTTACAGATGATACATCATCAGTTAAATAGACATTTGTCGGATCTTTAAGATAAGCAGCAAGATCATCAACATTATTCATTGATTTATTTTGCTCATATTGTTGAATTGTATTTGATAGAAGTTGTGTTTGATCACTTGATGAACGTGGACGTGCTAGAGGTGTCGGTGGAGCTGATAATGGATTTGGTGTTGGTGGCATCATAACTGGTGTATGAGGGTTTGCATTTTGATTGTTTATTGTTTGAGGAGTTAGTGGCGTATGCGGAAATGAATATTGATGTGGTGCAACACGAGGTGTACCAACACTCTAGATATTGAAAAAAATGAATTTCCGTATTAAAAAACTGTTTTGAATTTAAAAAAAACAACTAGAATCTTTACCGGTGGACCAGGTGTCATTTGTCGATCAGTTGCATCACCACCTGGACAAAGAGCATCTGTCAGTGAATTCACTGAACCTGGGGCAACATGATGATAGGGTACACCAAATTCAGCAGTACCATTAAATTCTCCATTACTATGTATCTGATGTGGTGTTCCAGGATTACTCAATGGACTTGTGAATATTTGAGATTGATGATGTGAAAGAGTTGTTGGAGATGTTTGAGCATACAGCGGATGATCTTGTGGAATAGATGAAGATGATGTTGGAGGTAGTTGTTGGGCTGGTAGATATGGATTTGATGTTGAATAAACTGATGGATAATAAGCTGTTGCCGTTGATGGAATACATACACGTGATTGTTGCTGTTGCACAGATAAATTCAGTGATGTTGGCGGCATTGGTTGATATTTCATCATGGGCTCCTCATTTAATGAAGATGTTGTTGATTGTTTCTTTTTCGATTTCGTTTTTGTTGCTTTTAATTTTGTTGTAGATGTTGTATCAGATAAAATAGCATTGTAACTCTGTTCAATAGATATCGGTTGAGGATGTAAATGTTGCTGTTGTTGCTGCTGCTGTTGTTGTTGATGCATTTGATGTTGTCTCCAAGCGGCTTGCTGTTGTTGATATCGATACCATGCTTCATGCTGCTGTTGTTGTTGTTGTTGTTGTTGTTGTTGCTGCTGTTGTTGATAATACATTGGATGTTGTGAAGGATGCATCGGATAATGACCATTAGTTGTATGCATATGTTGACTACATTGACAAACTGCATTAGGTGGATGCGGATACATGGATGCATGTTGATGAGGCTGAGGATGATGATGAGATTGAGGTGGAGGCATTGGATATGGCATTGAACGTGCTCGCGCTGCCATCATTTGTTGTTGGCCTGGATGATAGCCAACCATGGGACCATGGGTTTTAGTAGCCATCATGCGTTGTTGTTGATGTTGATGTTGAATTTGTTCCATTTGTGCTGGTGAATATGAAACATTTGTATTATTAGGAGTATAAACATTCTAAGAAAAATTAAAGTTTTATAAATATTAAGAAAAATTATTTAAAAATTTACAGGATTTGATGATGTTGTTGTTGTATTAGAAACTTCATCAGATGATGATGTTGAGGATGATGACGATGTTGTGTCTTCTGAATCGTTTTTAACACACATTTGTGTTGCATTCGGATTTGGTGATTGTGCCATATTTGAAGGCGACATAGGATTCGAAGATGCTGTTGAGGAATTCTGTTGATATTGATATGATTGTTTTAGTTCACTCATTTGATGTGGTGATGGATATGGAGAAGTTCTTGAATGTACTGTATGATAACTGAGTATTGGACCGACGCCACCTGATACCATTCTATGATGCTGTTGTATTCGCCATTCATCCATTGATACAATTGGACGAATATTAATGAAAATCTGTAATGATATAATTCACCTGTTGGAAATGTTCAATTCCTTGTGTGTTTTTTTTTAAAGAAAAATAATCGACTAAATCATCTAAAAGGGTAATAATCGCGTCCGTATGTAGTGACGAGAACGACTGGTCGAAACACAACAGACGAGAAAGAGAAGAAGAAAAAAAAGACATACGTCAAAACGTCGTACAGCAGTAGCAGAGAAGCGAACGAACGGAAGAAAAAAAAAGAAAAACGAGAAAGAATCACTTGCACCAGCCAAACCCGTCTATCTGTGTCTTTCTCTTTTGTGTTGATGATGGTGGCGTTAGATGTTTCTTCTTCTCTTGCTCGTCGATGATTCGCGAATTGTAGATAGGTACTTCTCTTTCTCTTGGCGTCGATATGTCACTGTCACTGGTCTCTTTTCATTGCTCGACGGGCAGCAGCAAAAGAAAGAAAGAAATGTAATCGATCAAAAACTATCAAAAAGGTTCGCGTTGCTTCGTCTGCCTATATCAACGAACGACGAAGAGAAAGAGAGGAAAAAATTCTTCTTCTTGTTCTTCTTCTCTGGCTGGCTGTTGCACATCAAAATAGCGGGGAAACGTGCACTTGTTCTCTTGCATTTTGACTTGCTATACAAACGTGAAATGAGGAGTGAAAGAAAGCAGCAAAATAGTCACAAAACGATCGTAGTGATTTTTTCCATCGATAAAAAAAATCATTTTCTTCCTTGCAAGAGCTACCTCGTTTTCTTGCGTTGTTGTCATATTCATCAATAAAGAAAAAATAACAAAAAAAACTATCAGTTTAAGTTCATATATATATATATACATATTTCTATCTAAATTTTTTCAATTGTTCTCTTTCTCTCAGCGGACACGCCGATTTGTTTAATACATATTATGGTTGAACTCGTATATGAATGGTTAGGTAGAAGATAGGGCATAGGGCAGCTAAAGAAACAGAACGAAAAGACGAGGATGGAGGATGAGAGGTCGTCGTCGTCATCATCGTTGTATTGTTATTTAGTGAGGTATAATAAGGAGCGAGTATAAATGGCGAATAGAGAGTACAGAGGTCATCGCCACAGTTTCAATATGACATGATTGAATGAGAGAGAAAAATAGTGACCTATAGAGTTCGATGATTGACCCTTTATTTGTTAAACATGTCTCAACATCTCAAGTAAAAATATGTTAATCTTTAGTTGAAATCACTCTTTGAAAGTTAAAGAGAAGTTATAGTAATGGATGACATTTTTATTGATGATTATATGTTAAATAATTTGAACAATCATGACAACACGATTGATGCATATCCTATAACAATGTTTGTCTGTGTTTTCTTTTTGTAGGTTTTTATTTATGATTCTTCGTACACATTCAGCAAGGCATTTTAAAATACAGAGTACTTTTCCTTTCATGCTTTTGAATGTCAAAATTGTACAACTGTCTGAATATAAGTATTGTTCGGTCCATTCACTTTTTTTTCTTTCGTAGTTGAAAAATAAAATAAGTTGCTGTGTTGACTTTCTCCCGCTTCATCATCATCATTTATGTATTTGCATCATTCTTTTCCTTTTTTTCAAAACGTTAAATTCGGAAGAATCAAAAAACCAAGTTATCGGTGAGATGATGGACTGAGTGGAGATTAGAAAGACATAAAAGCTACTCTTGGATATGTTGCTGTTATGAAGGGTAAAACTGTAAGAAGATGAGCAACAAAAAAGAAAAATAATCGAACGAAGCGTAGTAATAGCAACGATGATGACAATAACAACATCGATAGCATCACGAATAAATATAAGAATCAACGAGAAAGAAAGAGAAAGCGGGGCAAAAATGAATGGAGAAAAACGAGATAGACAAATAAAACCAGTTGTAGGAAGGTGCAAAAGGCAAAAACAGCCGGAATGTCTTAGTATCGGCGCAGTTTTTTTTGTTGCGTTTCTAACACAAAAAATAACAAAATGATGATCTGCTGAACAATGTCGACGTGTGCTTGAATGGGTCGACTATTTAGTCTTAATTATAGTTGAGATTCTTTTTTTCTACTTCTCCAACCAGTTTTTAATTATGTAATCGATGTAAATAAAAAGAAAAAGGAAACAAAGAGAAGAGGAAGGACTAGTTGGGTCTGCAATCATGAATTAAAATAGTTTAAGTGCGGAAATTGCTTACCGGTATTGTTTGTAGTTTGTTTTGAGTTAGTATAATTTCAATCAGTCAAACTGGCGCTGTCATGTTCGACAACGAAAAAACAGAACAAAGAAATGAAAGAATGTAAAGACAAGAACAATGATGTAATGAAGCAATAACTCGATAATGCCACTATAAACGAACTTGCTTTACATCATGACCAATTGCGTAGGTGACCATGTCAAACTTTCTCTTACGTTCTTCTCATTTTCACAGAATCAAAAAAAAAAATCTAGACCAGTTTGATGACTATGATCATGTTAACATTTAAGAGTTCAACTACAATTCTTCTGTGCATTTGAAAATATACTTTAGTTGCCAAAGAACGGAAAACGAAAGAAAGTTGTCAATCGTGTATCATTCGACTTTTTTTCTTCTATTCGGTTTGATCACATTTTTACTTGTTTACTATACAAATCCGTCAAGTGCATCTATTGTAACTCAAAAAAAAGAAAACGATTACATTCGCCTAAGACATATGATTCTAAACATTGAGAATATTTGTCATTGATTTGGTGTTTCGTTTCTTCTCTTGTTTCTTTTTTCTTCATTTATTCATTCTTTTACAAACACTTTTTTTCTTTGGCGGACACTAGTGAAGAATGTGTAAGCGCCACTGTAAGCACAGTCATCATCAGTACGGATTCAATCAATAATGTCAAACGACTACATATACATATATATGTTGTATAATTGTGACGTTCTGTTGTCAACAACACATTGCAAGAGAAGAAGCAACAGCAGAAATATGAAGAAGTTGCCAGCAAATAGGGATCTTTTTTTTCGCGACTCTGTTTGTCAAATGTTTCTTTCGCTTTCTTTTTTTTTCGGAGAGGGGGTTGGCGTTGTTTGTGGTGTGGTGGTGCATATGAGAAACTAGGAGACGATTTGTTCTCTTTTTCTTGTTCGACACAACGAGCGTTTTCTTCTTGTTCTCCTACCTGCAAGACAGACCGGATGAGAAAGATAGGCTCGAGCGAATAAAAAGAACGCGAAGAAAAAAGAGAAAACGACGACTACTATTAATGAATGTAACACGAGCTACTAACATCATTCGATCTTATGACAGCGGATGATGATGACGATGATGATGCCGATCGTGCCAGTCCGCACATCGCATAATAGATAATATCCAGCTTGCGCGCACACGCGCTACTAACAAACATATCGTTATATGTTGCACGATTGAGACAGACAAAGAAAAGGCTTTATACGCATAACATTTATGTATATATATATATATAATTCGATTAGCGTTGAGACGATATGGCCGATATGGGAAGCATAAAAGAAGAAGAAGAACAAGAAAAAAAGAAAAATGAGTAATCGATTTTTGCCTCAGTGTCTATTTGTGACATAATATCATACAAAGATACAGATATTCTAAAAATTGTTTCTGATATTATTAAGCTTTAGTTGGTTCCCTGCAGAATATACAACATAGCGATTAATGTAAACAATAAAAACAAAATGTTTCTTTATGAGACCTTATAATGATTAAATGATCACTCACTAAACTTTTCCTTTTTTTTTCAACTTGTAATACAAACAACTAATGGTGAAAATTTGTTTTTTTTCTATTACGTTACAATCGTTTTCTTTTTCTTCTCTTTCTTTCTTTCGTTCTGTTCGTTCTTTATCAAAATACAGGCGACTTCATTACTATACAAAAAGTTGAGGATGTACAAGCATAATAAAATATATATATATATATATATTCAAACTTATAAATCATTAAAGCACGGTTGAAAGGTTATCTCAAGGATGAATATATCGAATTTAAATGATTTTAGTCAAAAGAAGTTATGAAAAAAATAAAAATTTCTGTGAAAGTTTATTTTATATTTTCAATTCAAATGAGTGTCAAGTTTTTCACATATGTTAAGTCGTATACGAATGATAATCTGTTGTCACACGTACCCTTTCGAATATTATTAGGCGATATCAATTCTGCAACATATCATCAATTCCATTTATGTCATCGACAAATCAGTCGTCTTGAACAGTAAATAGGTCCATAAGCCAAAGGCCATTATTGCAACTGTCGTTCTGTCTGCGAGTCTCTTGTATATCAATTAGACCTTAGCATATTGACGATTTAGATGTTTCTATGAAGACGCCTCTAATGGAAAATGTAACACAACGGATAAAATATTTCAATTCTAAACAATTTATCTGTTACTAACCAACAATTTACGTCAAATCGCATTTTCCTAAGTAGTCAAATTCAATGATTGAGCGACAAAAGCATTGCTCTACTTTACATTTAACTATAGCCTTGACTATCGGTGAATTGTATGCCGAGAAACAACCAATTTTTTCCTTGCAAACCAGCACAACCATGGAGGAAAAAGAAGCTCATTAGAGTCGACAAAAAATAATCTTAACTATGCCTTTTTTTCTTCGTCGATGAATTTGTCAAAACGTTCAAGCATATAGAATCTCAGTAGTTTTCTGATAAGGGCCGAGTCAATGAGTTGCACAGATTCAACAGATACAACATATCAAATCTTTTGGTATGATTATTTTGTATCAACCGGATATATTGATACTACAACAAATTATAATGCACCCTACGGCATATGTACAGGTTCATTATTATGGATAACTTATTTAGTGAATTTGATTCACTTTTTTATTCTGTCTAGTGGTACACTCTATCTTATAAATTTTCATCGAGGTGAGTTCGATTGTATTTGAAACGATGTTTGAATGATTATTTTATTGAATCAATTGCAGATAAAACTGGATTTTGGTGGCCGTTCCTAACTTGGACTATATCGGTTGTTTTTCTCGTTATATCGATTATTCTCTTTATTATTCGTTGTAAGAATTGTTTATTAAAGAAGGTTTTTGTTTTGTTTGAAAATTGATATGTTTTAGATTTGAGTTTTAACATATTTTCCATTCTAATTATTGCATTTCAATTGGCACTTGTGACTATTTTATGGTTTTCAATCTTTATTATCGTTGCGTTCAATTTCAAAGTTGAGTATCGTTATCAACGATGTTTACTCCTCTTTGTTATTCTATTATGTGTGATTCAAGTCGGCTGTGTACAACTACAAGCTCTATTTACCTTGCATTGTATTTATAATATCAAATTTCCTTCGACAACATTGGATTATGGTAAAAAATAATTATTCAAATCAATTTTGATTCGAGTATTTTCGTTTTGTTTTCTCAGGTTATTGGTCGGCAATTATTGCTGCTATCGGTACAATAGACTCGGCTCTTCTATTGATTCATGCATTTATGTGGTGTCGTAAGTAGAATTTAATAATACGACAAATATTTTGACCAATAAAACATTTCAATAGGACAACAACAACCGCAACGATCGACGAGAGTCAACCCTGGATCATTGACTCAAGCAACTGATAATCGAAATCGAGCTGCATCAACTATACGACCAATGGACGCTAGAAAGCGACCCTCATCACCTGTTGTACACAATGAACGTATAGATCGAGTCACATCGCCTATTGATTCAACAATATTACGTGAGTTTCATCGACAGCCACATGTATCCCCGAATCATATATATAGTAATGCAGGACGTACAAGAAGGTCTCATATTCAACTCAATAATCCGCGTATGATGTTTTTGTTTGTATTCATAAAATTCTTTATTAATTAACCTTTTTGTCTTTTAAAGCGATGAAGCGTCCCAAAACAAGTACAATAAACCCGAAAATTCTTTCTATCAACGCTCATGAACGTGGTACGCAGACATAACGAAGACTGACAATTTAATAAATATAAATTTTTCCTTTTTATTAAACACAATGAGAGATGTAAATCGTTCCATCGGAAAATAGAAACGATTGAAGTGACCATTTTTCTATACGAAATGTTTCTGTTGAACTTTAGATTGGGAACTATATATAGACCAAACAATATCTTGACATTTGGAAGAGCAATAACAATTACTAAAATCTACAAAAACTTCCATACAGAAAGTTGACGCTACTCAACACATCAGAAATGTATGAAGATAAGGATTGAATATTGAATTTCTAAAATTGCTGAACAAACTCTTCTGCGTAAGCCATCGCGTGCCATTATATTAACTCAGAAAACAGAAACACTATTAACAATGCCTAGAAACGATGTTGCAGTCATCCAGAACTAGTTTTTCATTTTCTTCAATAAAAACTATTTTGCATTGGGCGAGTCTATCAATCAATATTCCTTCGTATAGCTACTCAATTGTTAAATGAACCCGTAGAAAATCTCTCTCAAGAAAAACTAATCGGTATTGTTTTTATCCGTTCTGATAATTTAAAAGTTCATATTAACTAACATAAAAAGCTACAAAATCTGGGAAAAGAATTCTTCGGACCTCGAAGAAACCTATTACAATGTAAAAAACAACAACAGATATTATCGTCACTCTATAGTAATGGATAGACCATGAGATATCTGCGCCATAGAAGATAAAGAAAATTTTTATTTGATGATGAAGAAGATTCAATGACAACCTTGTCGTAAAATACTAGGTCACGCATCTTCAAGCGACATTGTTTTGAGACTCTCTCACTCTCTCAGCTGCCGTATACCAGCTTCAATGAGGTAGATTTTCAACTTTGATTTTATGAATGGCTAAAAAAAAACGTCTGATAGAACTAGAAGTTACCAGCTGATTATAGTGAAAGCTATGGATATAGTAAATAATTTTTGAATTGTCTCAGTAAATCATCAAGATCAGTCCGAGATATAGATAAGCTATCTATTAAATGAACAAAATGCATCTACACGAGATTAACAGATAGCGATGTGTAATTCTTCATTTTGTGAATGAGTTTTGGGTATTTTTCTAATACTTAACCTAATACATTATTTTCTTATCTTTCAACACTCATTCCAGTCAATGTGGACATCAACTAAAGATATATATATATATATATATATATGGACTTTGGAAACTAAAATTATATGCAACTCTATTAGAACGTATAAAAAGACAAATTTAGTCATCGATTATTTTAAAGTCGACTTTGATCTATCTTTAGGCCTGAGATGTTGATATTACCGACAGATTTGCACCATATTTTCATAGATTTGAAGGAAGTCAAAAATATAATGTCATAATATTGATTATCATCAATGCATTACTCATTGGAATAATGAATTTACAAAAAGATTAACCAGTCCTCTCTTTCTATCCCTTGGCAGTAAATGTACCATAACCCCATGATGCGCCATCTCCAGTAATATTCAACATCGACGATTCTATTGAACATGAAAAATACTTGTTAGCTGCATTTGACGCTGCGGTATCACTTTCCCAGTGACTTCCATACTGTGAACTTGGCTTAGGTGTATATACACGAGTTGATTATTACTAGCACTATATGTTATATCCGTTGCTTGAAAATAATCAAAAATGATGCATGGCTGTACCAAACCATGCTTGTGTAAATGGATCATTGGATGTCATTGTTGCTAAACATACCACTTTAACATGAAGCTGTTTTTGATAACGGGCACATTTATCGATTTATTTGAATTCAGTTGAATATGAGCTTCAGCAAGTACATCATCAGGATTCCATGCATTCATATTTTTAGAATGACAATACTGAATAATATTTGATTGACGAACTCATGTGATGCCATAGTCAAAAGTAGCATCATCCAAAAATATTCCCCTTTATGAAAGGATCGCATAGCGAAGAAGAAGGAAAAACTCTACTGTTCAATTTTGATTTATATTCGTACGTTCGCACCCATCGCTAACTAACCATCAACTGCCTCCTTCATTTTTTGTTCAGTTGAATTTTTCGTTGAAACGCCTCGATCAACATATCCAAATATTTGTTTACCATGAACAATCAAATTTCTCATAATATCATTTGTTTTCATAAGATCACCGTGCGTACTCTTCTAGATTCCATCACCGAAAATGATTAAATCAAATTCTGCAAACCAACTAGCTGACTGTTACGGCACTACCTTAAAACTATGCTCAACTAACCATGACCATCCATAATAGTTAACTAAATATTTAGGTATTTTGACCGATGATAAAGCCATTATAGACCAACAATAAATAATAGAAAATATAGAAATCTTAATAAACATTTTTTATTAGTGTTTTTTATCAAATAAATTTTGTATAATGCATAAAACAGTGAATTCTTGTAAGTGTTTGTCTATTTTTATTGACACAAGAAGTACTAACACATCATAAAGGAAAAGTAATTTCACGGTAGAAAACATTTGTCGTAAAAGAACAACAAAACATCAACTTTCTTTCCTGTGCTGAATAATGTTTTATCGATAGCTGTATGTGTATAAGCAAACAGAAAACAATTGATTCTCTTAAACCAATAAGTCTCTAATCATGCATATCATTTACTTTTGTCGATATGAAGTTTTTTGTTATTGTTATTTTTTCTCTACTTTCAAACGTTTATATTTAAAAATGCATTGAAATGAATTAGTAATTTCAAGAAAATAATTGCATCTATTATTTCAGGTGCTCAAAAAGAAAAGACAAAACAAATCGATCAATTGAAAGGTGATAAATTTTGCTGCTACTCTCCATGAATTGCTTCTCTAAAAGTGTGAAATTTAACGTTTGACAACTGTGCGAAAGAATGAATAATTATTCTTATGATCATTATAACCTTCAATCCAATTCAATCATCTCTGATTTCAATCAATAATAACAATGATTGAGAACAATGTATATAACTAGAGTACATTTCTTTTTAGTTATCGAAAATCGTATCTCATGGAAACAGCTTGCAATAGTTCATTATAGCTAAAAAAGAAAAGATTCGTAAGCTATTCTCGGAACTGTAATGATCATAGCTGAATATGTACTTGTGCTCATATATAAATATGTACGATCGCGATTGCAAGATAATTACGTTGAACACGATCAAAAAATAAAGAAACATGTGTGTGTATGTGTATGTCTATCGGAAAAGAAAAGTCAGACATCGGCAATTGAACACTCATCATCAGTAAATGAGAAAAAAATCGAGTCTTTCGTCATGAACGAAGCATTACGATGGCTACTTCTGTTATTACCTTGATTGCAGAAAGAGAGAGAGAATATAATCATTTCTTCTTTCTTTCGATTAATATTGTTATTTACAATCTACCGTATAATTAGTTTCATGGATTTTGATTGTCGATTATCAGCTTTACGGGTCGCGTAGAAGCACAAGAAGGAGAAAAAAAGAGCACCCAAAAGAGTCCTTGTGATTATGTATTGTTATAAGATTTACGAGAGAAGGAGAGAGAGAGAGAGAGAGAGAGAAACAAAGAAGACATGTATGTAGTCTTGTTCACTTAATTTGTTTTAAGGTGAGAGGGTGAACGAATGAACTATTTTTCCCCTTTTCGTCGTATCAATGGATGACAACCCAGTGGAAGTGAAGAATGATTGCTGCCACTTGGTGTATATGTAAAGTACATGCTTGGCGTGTGCACACTCATAATTCAGGTTCAATATCCCAAGTGAGTTGGTTAGTGGATAACAACATCTCAAAACAAAACATGATTGAACTTCTTTGATAAATATGTTTATAATAGACAATGCCTCGCTTCGCTCTCTTTCATATAGGCTTTTTTATTGTAATACATTCGCTTTTGTTCCTAACGTAGTGCGTGTCGACCAAGTCAAATGAAGCCGCAAGGATATCATTTTTTTAACTACGTGCGTTCAGACGAAAAAAAAGAAGACAAATGCAGGTACGTCTATCAGACCCACAAAAGACTCATTCATCACAACTATCAGTAAGTAGTGATTGCGAATGTCTCCTTCTCTGTTCTCTTCAACTTTTAATGTTCCATTTCAATGAATTCATTCTGTCTAACCTTTCTCTGTCTCTCTTCTTACAACAAGCATTATTGCAATTACACTAATAGTAACTCTTACAACAGAGAAACGATGCAAGCTGCTACTACTGTTACTATGTCTCTTGTCCCGTTCGTTCAGTATAGACACATGCATGTACACATCAGTAAAGTGATTCATAATCCCATTCGGACGGTTGCTCAAGACAAATTACACTGCTTGGATCACGTCTACAATGCCACACATATATACCGTACATACATTTTATACTTTTAAAACATTTTGCCGACTGACCAATCCTTTGTACATGCAGTGCCTAATTGACAGTAGGTGGTAGTTGCAGACACAATAACGCCTTTTTCTCTCTCTCTCTCTCTCTCTCTCTCTTCTCCAACAGCGTCGTTTTGAACTCTTCGTTTCATTGTTGCGCGGCACTATTCAACGATGAAAATCGCCAAATACATTTATACAAAAGAAAAAAAAGTCGATAGATAATTATCTGTCTATTCGTCGATCTGTAAGTGACATTGAAATTACGTGAGATGACCATTTAAAGTCTAGTTGAGACGCCAATTTCCTTTCCTATCGCGAACCGGATACAAAATAAAATGAAGAGTAATTGACCAATGTCGGTCACACCTCCCGGTGTCCAGATTGCCTCTTCTAGCCTTATCATAACATCAGAAATTCTTCTCGGACGATCAGTTCAATATGGACCAGTGAACCAGTAACCATCGTCATGAATCTAACGTCGGCTAATATAATTGAAAAACATCAATTATGAAAGAAAAATAAACTTGAATGCCGTCGGCAACTATACTAATTCATCGACGCAGATCAAAAAAGGGAAGAAATAAAGAAGTCAAACTTCTTCTGTTTTTTCTTACTGCTTTTTCTATATGCTTTGTATCCATATTGAATCAGCTGAATATGTTTCACTCGTTCATTCTTTGACGGACATATGGAGAGTAGTTCGACACCCCGCTGCGTATAAGACACGTATCTTCGAGCAGTGCTCATCGTCTGTCGTTTACACACACACACATATATCTTGGAAAAGCTAATTTATTATCCTGACAAACTACTTCTATACAGGTGTCGTCGTGCTTATCAGATCATCAACATTCTGTTCGAATAAATGAACTTTTTCTCTTCTGTCTATTTTTCCAGAGAGAGAGAGTATTCTCTTTCTCTCTCTCTCTCTCTCTGTCGTCTTTCTCTGTCTCCTTCTTGCTTCTGTTCAAATGCGTATGTGTATGCAAACTAATTGCTATTGTTCACGCGAAGACAATCTTCAGTCTAGAAAAATAATGGTGTATAAGATATCTATCTCTTTATTCGTCTAATGATCTATACGCGTGTATTGTGTCAGATAGCATCATGAGATTAGCGCACAGATCAAGGTAAGATTTTTTGCTGATCAGCAGTGCACAGTTGTCGGAGCGAGATTAAGTATGTATGTTCGACAAGCAAAAAAAGAAGGCCTGTCTCATCATTAATTTGAGGCAAGTGGTGAAGGTGCTAATCAATCCCACCATAAGTAACCCTACTAGTAGTATAGGTTCAAAGTATAATACATGATAAAACAATGAAAACAACAAGGGATCATCTTACATTTTGTATTGAGACCATAGAAACAACTAAGAATTCTATTATCTTTCTATGTTTCAGATGATTTTCTTACGACTATTATTAATTATTTATCTAACGGATGCTACATTTCTTTTTTTCGAACGTGATTCATATGAATTTTATACATCAGAAGCAGCACCTATAAATACAAAAATAGGTGTTATTCAAGCTACATCATCGTCAGCGTTAACAATTGAATATGAACTTCATGGTGATACATATAAAATATTTCATCTTAATTCTTCAACCGGCGAATTAAGTTTATTAAATATACTTGACTATGAAACAATAACAATGCATAAATTAACTATTGAAGCACGTTCATCATCAACAATAGCACCTTGTTATAGTGAAATAATTGTTCATGTTGTAAATATCAATGATAATTTACCTGAAATAAATTTAATATTTTATCCATCAGTTTTATTTGAATTAAATTTAATTAAATATGATCTAAATACATATTCAACACCATTAGCAACAATAAATATAAAAGATGTTGATGAATCAACGCAAAACTTAACTCTACTTCTAAATGATACTGAACATTTTCAAATACAATTTGTACGTCAAATAAAACACGGTCTAGTAACTGAATCGATCTATATATTATCAACAAAAAATAATGCACAATTAATCGACCAAGAATATTATTATTTGTCATTGAATTCATGTGATAATGATCAACCTTCATTGTGGACAAATCGCTCCTATGAATTTCATATGGAACCTAATGGAAATCTATGCCAATTTTCATTTGCTAAAGATAATTTTATCTTAGATATTAAAGAACATCTACCTAATCGAACATTAATTTTACAACAATTAACAAATAAATTTTGCCAAAATGTATCCTATATAATAGATGATACAAAGAATTTCTATATTAACGCAACAACAGGACATTTATATACAGCGACAAGTATCAATCGAGAAAGACAAAGCATTTATAAATTAAATCTTAAAGTAATCAATCAATATAAGAAAATTCTACAAACAAATATAACTATACGAATATTCAACGAATATGGTCATATACCATTTTTAATAAGAAAAAGATTAGAAATTAATCAATATGAATTTTCTTCATTGGATTTATTTAATTCAACCTATTGTCGTTATCAACCAATAATTTATAATTATTTTCAACTTTTAACTAATTGTACACTTTTAAAATTATCAACACCTGTCAAAGGAAAATATTTATTTCACGTACAACTTAATGAAAAAAATTCCTATGAAGATACATTTCTACTTGAAATAACATCAGATACAAATGATACATTTCTATTATTATTCATACGATCGCAATGGATGATTATCATACCTATTTTCTTAGGCGTTTTTTTAATTCTTTTCGCAATGATGTGTGCTATGGTCATCGTTAGAAAACGAAAATATAATAAACTTCGTCATAATAAACAAGTACGTTTTGTAGTTTTAAAATTGTTTTCTTTAATTATAACCGTTTTTTCCTTTCATATAGAAACCAGCATCTTTATCCGGTAGTGAAGAAAGTATACATGATAGTAAGTAGATTTGAATGTGTTGAGCCAACAAAAATAATCCTTTTATCTCTTGTCAGCTTTTCTATTGCATCATTAAAAAAAATGCTTTTCTCTTTACTTATAGAATATGATGCAATTTCAACTATATCTAAATTAAAAGTACATGATGATCACGAATTATCATTGTCACCAGGACATACAACGATATTTTTCGTACAAAAATCATCGTCGTCAAGTCTAACACGTGATGATGAAGGTTATTCGGGCAGTTCGGATGTATCTGAAAATCATCTACCAGTCGAATCAACAATTCTTGCGCCTAATCAATTACTCGAACAGTATCGTATATATGAGTTTCGAACACGACAATCAATGTCATCATCACCATATGACGCACCTAACCGAATGAATACATCTTGTATATCACCGAATGTGTCGCTTGTATAACTTTTTATTTCGAGTTTTCTTTGATTTAATCTATATCAAGATATGTTGGTTTATAAAATATTAGAATACTAATGCGAAAAATGCATTCACTCTTTTTCTTTTTTATTATTCTGAAAAAAAACATAATTAAGAGAATGACCTATGCAAGAGATAAGCGACTTGTCAGAATTATGTAATAGGGTTGCTTTAAAATGTAGCCATTTTTTTATGTGAAAGATCAAAGTAATTATGTCAATTGATTGCTATAGAAAGTAAGAAATATTAGATAACAAAAAGACTTTTCATTATTTGAATTGAATTTATGAGATAGACTACAAAAAAAACACCGGGTTCTTTTTATATTTAGAAATAGTCGAAAATTTTTCCATGATATAACTTTCATTTGTTATGTCTGAGACTCAGAGTGGTTTATGCAAATGCCCTACAAATCATATCACGAGTTGGAGCTGTTATTTGGAGTGATTGAAAAGTAATTTGACAAAAACATTTTTCATTCTCTGCAACGAGCCTACGGGAATAAAAGAACATTGGATTACTAGTAACACGTTGCTAAGAGCTTTTGATTTTACAGTTATCAATCAACTCGAAAGAGTGCGAATCAATTTCAGTACGTTAAGCGTCACCAAGCTAATTTTCTCAACACGAACAGAAAATGACTGCGGAAATGAAAGTGACCATTGTTAAATCATTGTTTCTAAATTTTAACGATCAACTGAATTTTTGTGTCTCCATAAAAATTCAACTCATACTCTCATTGGAAAGAACACGTTATTTTGGTTCTATCGGAACCTTATGCAATTTCTCAATCCTTATTTTTACGAAACTACAAAATAAATGAATGAATTCATTCTACAGTAATATTTCGTTTATCTGCCGTTTCAAGCAAAAGTCAACAGATTCTTTGATTAAGCGCGCCAGAACATTCCGATGTTTGAGAAAAGAAAAGAAAAAAAACTAATACATACATTTCTAATTATTTCATTGCATCATCTAATCTTCTCGCTCGGTCATATTTTGCCGTAGCAGAAAAAGAAGTCAAGATTATTCAATAAGAAAATTATCTGGCATCGGCCCATTTAAAATATATTATATAGAATCAGAAGAAAACAGAACGGGCTTATTTTTTATTTCAAAAATGGAATAGATTTACTATATGTGTTATACATAAGACATTAAATAATGGCAGAATACAATAACAAACCAAAGAAAACAACAGTTATTGAGTTAGATTAAAACCAAATATTTAATATTCCATCATTACATTTAATATAGAAATGTTTTTTTACAGTTAATAATGTATTAGCAAGTAGATCTCTCAAAGTTCCATCAATTAGATACTTTGGATAATAAATAGTTAAACTAAATAATGATGGCATATCAGTCAACAGATGATATAACCAATCGTTCGATGTAAAACATCCATCTAACGTACTAATGTAAAGTGTAAGAATTTGAACCCATGGAAAGAAATTTCTCAGACACATTGATTGTTCTTGAGTCATTTCATGAATCGTGATTTGTCGAATATGTTTACTGCTATTGGCTAATAATATTTGTTCTTTATGGGGAATATTTAATGTTCGAACATGTAAATGGGTTTGTTTTCGAGTATTATGAATATATACACATGGATAACTTATGGATGATGAGATATTCGTTCCAGATCTGAAGTAACAGGAAATATATTTATTTTTAATTTATGCAAAAACAAAATTTACTTCTGTCGAATCCATTGGTTATTAGTCAAAATATTCAGTGTCATGTTCAATGCAGGTTTTTCAGTGAATGTAATTGTTTGAATATTTGGAAAAAACTTCAAAATTATATTTGAATAAATAGATTGATCTAGATTTGACATTGAAGAAAGTGACAAATGACGAACGTTGGCATAGTGATACGGATAATCTATGGAAAAAAACTCTTTTATGTCATCAACAATATCAAATGAATCGAAAGCAAATGGTAGAGTATAAATGTAGCGTTGATTGGGTCGAAGGACAAAATGTGTTGAAACTTCAATAGATCGATCAAGCCAAAACCGAGAGGTAAATGAAAATAAAAATAAATAGTCAGGCCTAAAATTTGTTGTAACATTATTATGACTATGTATATGGCGTAGATAAAAATCCAATTTTTTTAAATGAAAAAATGTTCGAAACAGTTTTTCTAAAACATATCCATTTATTTCTTGATCGTAACTGATAGAAGTAGTCTAAATTCAAAATAAAACAAATGCATTAGAAAAGGATGAAATATGCTACAAGCATCGAATTTCAAGAGTCTAACTATTTATTTGCATTAGCTATTTCTCTCAACTAAATAATCGAATTAGAAGAAAATGTCTATGGTTGAAGAAATGAGTTCTGTGATATAGTCGCCAAAAACTTTCAAGAGAACAACTGAAATTAGAATTTTTAGTGTGATTTTCGAATAATTTGACCTGTACTTGATCTAAGGTAGACGCTGTCAGATTGTTCAGTAACTCGATTGAATATATCATAGAATTTCTAGAATTTCATTAGTTTACCTCATCACATAAAATAGCTTTTAATGATAATCTTTCTAGTTTGCTATGTGAGATTAAGAGTTTTTCTAGCATTTTGAATGGCATTGATTTCCGAATAGTTAATGTTAATATTTTTAGGACGTCAAGCGGTTGAATTTTATCAATGTTTGCATTAGCTGTACTGTCCATAATCGTACATGTAAGTATTTCTAAATGTGTTGCCGATCGAAAGAGACTCATTAAATCATTTATTGTTGCTAAAGTTATTGTTAATTCACGTAAATTTCCGTGTAATTTTTGACCGGATAATCTACTCAAATCGAATATAATACCATTAATAAAACAATGTTTGAGCGATTGAAATGAATTAATAGGTATAAAAATTTCATCAATGATTAATTTTTCAGTTAATCTATCATTTTCATTAAATGTTAGAGATAAACGCCAAAGATGTTGTAGCAATGGATGAACAGTTTGAAAATATTTTAATAATTCATCAAATTCAATGAAATCCAATGTTAATGATTCAAGTTGAGTTATTTGTGACCAATCAAGTCTATCAAGTGTTTCTCTTATTTGGCCAAAGGTATATGCATTACTTAAACGAAGTATATGCAAATTATTAGTAAAACATGGAAATAATGATTTTGTTAAACATTTAAAATAGGATTTATTTACACAACGAAAATCAAGTGCTGGTGTATATGGTTCTACAAGAGCATCAAGATGATCGTAAAGATGACTAAATGAATAGAGAATATCCAGAGGACGTAGATATTGAAAAATTACAAGAAAAATCTCTGTACAAAGATCTTGAATGGTAGATATAGAATTTATTTTGCATAATTTAATATAATCATGTTTAACTGTTACTTCCTTTTCAATATATTTTTCAAGTCCAGTTGTATTTGTAAGTTCCTGCTCATCGGGTTCGGGTGATAGGCGATCGAAAGTACGTTTCAATGATTGAGCGTTCATTGCCACGAAGTTGTTACTATTGAATTTGATTTAGAACTAAAATAAAATATTGCTAAATACGCCGATAGAGAAGCAATAAAATAAAAGGTCAAATGCAATACAGCAATATCTTATAATAAACAGTGATATTTTGCATTAGAAATACACGGACGAGAAAGATGACTGACCTATACGATGAACTATGCTTTTTTCCCGCCAGACGATAGTTTCAAACCAATCGGAATCATTGCAGCTATTTTCTCTGTAAGATTGACCTTGCACAAAGAAAACTTCGAGCCAGTAATGTGCTTTCCTGTATAGTGGTTAGTTTAAAAAAACAAGTGGCAATGTTAAAATGAATATTTGCTTTACTTATACGTAAATAGCTAACCAAAAGCCACAGATGGGATCTCTGTGCAGTCAAGAAAGGCAGTCTATGGAAATAAACAATCGTAAAATGAACTATCGTAGGTAAATAAATATTTAGCTGTAGATCGAAATATCTTTCACACAAAGTGCGGAAACCACTTACAATTCACTCAAATAGTATACAACCAGTCTCTGAAAGAATGTGCTCAGAGCCCTCTGGAAATCCTCCTGGCGCATATTATATGCACGGCAAGGATGTAATGGATCATTCTAAGATAACAAAATATACATACAATGATAAATAGATACGAAGATAATCATTAGTTTATGACATACACATGCTGCATATTTAAAATGACTCATATCTACTGATTATACAATAAAAACTACAATATTTCAATACGCTACATCTTAATTTAACTCCTTCGTTGGACAAAAACAAAAATTGTTTGCATTCTGAATTGTCAGTACTTCCGAATTTTTTTCGAAGCCTTTCATATGCATTGCAATGATGTTATAGAGTTGATAAAAATTTTATATCGATGAATACTAATTTAACCATCCGTACAAGTAGTAAATCAGTAAACGTATTGGTACAATCTATCGACATTCATTTCTAGTTTTACAATCAATGAAAACTATAAATATCTTTTGTCATTTAGCCACTTTCGCATGAGTAATTTCAATAATAATAATAATAATATCATCATTGATTGCTTAATTTTATTGACTGAAATCAACGAACAAACAAACATGTCATCGTAAGTCAATACTTACAAAATATCTAGTATGATGCCTTTTCGTTCGATTTTTCAAGTTCTATCGTTGTCTATCATTATAATCAACATGTTATATCCATATCGATGTCTGTTCATTCACTATGTATTGTCGAGTCCCGTTTTAGTTTTCAGTTCTTGCTGTCTTGATATAATTAGTACTGTATGAACTTTATCAGTCGATCTGTGAATTAGAAGACAGGAATCAAGAGACTCTTTTGTTTTTCAGTAGATTGTTATTATGGGATTTTTCATTTAAATTCCAATTATGCTCTCAAAAACAAACAATTAGAGCAACATAGAAAGAAAGAAAAAATGCAAACACGAAAATTGATACAACAACCATCCAAAAACAAAACGAAAATGAAGTTTTCTTCACACGTTTTTCGAACTATACAGAAGACAAGGATAATGTTAATGTGCACGATCAATATCAATCTGCATAGATGAGGATCAATGAATCAAGAATGCGCTGAAAGTGAAATGACAGGAAACACACGAGAGAAACAAAATGAGAATGAGTTCAATAATAAATAGAACTTGACAGAGGACTTTTAAAAAAAGTGAGTATTGAGATAGGCAGGAGAAAAAAAAGAGTAAGAAAAAGATATCGTATACAAAAGAAAAAAAAAACAGAATGAATCGCTGGCCATTTAAAATGATGATTCATGACTCTATCAGTTGCACAAAGTAGGAGAATAAGAGAGAGAGAGAGAGAGAGAGAGAGAGGAAGAGAAACACGACATGAATTGTGAGCAATGGGTAGGGTTTTTAGTGGAAAATCCTTAACTCATATTATTTCTGTTTTGTCATAAATAAACATTGCCGCTACAAATCAGCGTCTCTATATCGACACTCGCCGATTTACAAAAAACATGATTAAGAATGAGTTTATTATTTATTGCATAGTCGCCGCTCGACAAGAAAACAATTCGTTTCTTGTTGTTTGAAACACACATGGGTCCGTACACAACAAAAGTCTTATTTGCTTGTGTGTGTCTCTGTGTTGATCATTAACAACAACAACGAGAAAAAAACAAAAAATAGATATCTATATGTATATAAGATAATAGTCGTGCGGGTACACAAGAAAATGAGAGAGAGAGAGAGAGAGAGAAAGAAAAACCAATTGCACACACATACATACAAGCGAGAAGAAGAGAAAAAGTCAAAATCTTCGATGTCATGAGAGAAAATACACAAATCTGAACAAGGACACTTTCTTTGGCTAATTTAATGCCAAATTTGATTAATTGATTTTATGATTGTTGATTTTCATCAGTTGGAGTTGCATTTGATGAATCAACTTCATTGGGCTGTGTCGTTTCGTCACTGACTGTTTTTGATTTCGGTTTTCGAGAAAATAACGATGGATGACGTTTTAATTTTGCTCGGTCGTTCTAAAACAAAAATAAAATTTACGATTAATAAATTATTTTCCGATAGATAAAAGTTTAGAGCGAAGATTTTTATCGTTGGGCTTTGCTTTGCATAGATATTTTCTAACTATTAGCGAACATGGAAAGGCACAATAGAAAAAGCACAACATTATTTTATTTACCGGCTGTTATGACTGCCTATTAAGCTGAAAAAAGGTGTCATATTTATTTGATCCTATTTGTAGATCTATTAACTTACTTCATCCATTTTTCGATCTGTACCGTTTGCAATTAATAGACGAAATTCTCTTTCAAGAATTTGACGTGCCTAAAAACAGAAATTACAAATGCCAAAACTATTCATAGAACAAGAAACCAACTCGTTCTTCTATTTTCTTACCATTGTTTGTTGACTTGGTATTTGTAATGCTAATGCTAGAGTATTATGATCAAATGTTTCATCAAGTGCAATCAAACCACCATGAATGCCAGTTTCAGTTAAATTATTAGCATATTCTTTTAATCCATTAATAGCTGTTAACCATTGAATAATTCGTTCATTGGTCCACATCAGTACATCTTGATTTTCATTTAAAGATTCTTCACGTCTTCGATCAAGTTCTTTCTTATCGTAATTAACTCGTTTTAATACTAATATACCATAATGAAAACTCGTTCTAAATTTAATACAAAACCATTTCTTTCAAATCCATAAAAAAAATAAAATAGAATTATCTTACCGATGAAAACTGTCAACCATTTTTAATTGTTTACTTAAATCTTTTTTACTTAAATGCTCAAGCATACGTGCATCAACAAGACATTCCATAAAATAGGATCGATATTGTGGTAAACCAAGACTCGGCAACCATTCATTTCCAATCCATTCATGATCCATTTCACCAAATGCTAATGACTTTAAAGTAAAAGTAAAATTAGAACAAAAAACAAAGTTCGTATCTTCAAAAAATTTACAGTAACTGATGTTCGTGGACCATCTGGTAATGTTAAATTTAATATTTCTTGTATAGCTAAACGAAGTTTAAGTCGATGCAAAGGATTACTAATACCAATTTGACGTTGAATTTCTTCTTCATTTAATTCCGACATAATGGCACCTGATTTAACATTGGCACGACATGCAGCAACGTACCATGCTGGCATTTTAACCCATAACTATAAATAATAGATATTTAAACATCTTCTAACTCTAGATGAGTACTCACTTCAAGCCAAGCAACAACAGTCGCACCATCCCAAGTTGAAAATGGACGATTATTTTGTATGGCATCTTCAAGTAATTCTTGTCTAAATTTCAGTGAAGAAAATAGGTTAGATTATTTCAATAGTAATTTATTCAACATACTTTTTCTTTATACGTCGATCGAATTCTGTTTTACCTAAACTAAGTAATGTACCAGTAGTCGATTCATTCATTTCATTAGGTCCCATAGGATCGACCGGTACAGATGATGCTAAAGACGATGAAAATATATTTAAATAGAAGAAGAAAAAAGAATATTTTATTTACCACGAGTAACATAAGGTGATGGATAATTTTGTGGATAAGATGGTGTCGGCTGATGAACACTTTCATGCATGGATTTATTATCGATTGAGCCAGGTTTTCGTGTAAATAACCGCCCAAGAGAATTTCGTATGCCTTTCTTTTTCTGTTGTTGTTGATTTCTTGTATAGAAACTAGTCTCATCACCTGATGTTGAATTTTGAGAACTTATAGGACTCGGAGAATCTTGATGTGTTATTGACGATAAAGATGTTGGTTGGGCCATGGACGAATTTGTACTAAAATATTCATAGATTAATTAAAATTACTGTTGCGTATTATTCAATTTTCTATTTTGGTATTCATATAAGATTAAACAATACATGGAAAATCCTTGACTATTAAAAGAACTTTATTTAGGGTTATATTACTCTTTGAGAGAAATAAAAATCTTTCCCCTTGTAGACTAGCCTGATTAAACTATAAGATAAAACCGCCTATCTCCGAGATATGTCTTTGTAAAGACTAAGTTGATAATATCTAGTGGCGGTCATGCTTAACTATTAATTATTGGAGTAGACTATTGATAAATACTTGTACCCTAAACGCTTATTCATCGAGACGCTGAGAAAATTCCTTGTAATATCATGCATTTATAGCAAGTAATCGAACCACGTCCGTTTCGGTGGATATCGAAGATAGGAGGTATAGTACACTGATAACATCAGTCTATCATCTATGCATAACCGTCTTCTTCTCATTATAGATCAATTAAAATTAGATGAGAATAGATAATTTCAAATACCTTGAAACTACACAAGGATACAACCATGAAAAAAGACTAGGGAAACAAAGTTGAGTCGAACTTTATTTATTTTTTGTTTGCTCTTATGATAATCAAATCTTCACATGACCATGATAAAATAATAATATGATTGTGTAATCTATTTATTTTATCTGTAGGGGTTCGCACGGCACCAGGTGAGCAGTGAAAAAAACGAGTCACAGGCAGGATCAATAATAATTAGATTGTCATGAGATTTCCAAGGATATAACAAATTCTATCAATATTGAGTCTATTCAAAATTGCCTTTTTTATATCGGACTATTGGTTTGCAAAAAGCAAAAATATTAGTGCTAATTCTGTACAGAGATGAGCTCATCGTACTCGCTTAATGAAATTCATTAGTGAAAACTCGAATAAAAATAGTCGCACGTAAACATTGTATATCAGCAGTCAGTCGCAGCGATAAACTGACACTCAACACGCTGACAACAACCGTTAAGAACAACAGTTGTACAAGTAAAATAAACACTTTAATGATCTTATACATCAACGTCGAAATAATTTTAGTTCGTAAAAATCACGATTCATCTAATCTTTGTCAACGTGGACTCAGACAGCTTACAACGAACATTGCTGTTCGTTACTTACTAATAGTGCCTAGTATTATCGTCGATGTGTTGTGGATTTGTTCTCGACATATTTGTATTTATTCTATACTGATTTTGAATACTCGACGATGTATGATAAATATGATGTGGTGTAGCTGTTCGAATATTTGTTGTAACTCGAGGTGGCGTTACTGGCGGACTTGATTCACATTTTAAATAGCGTGTTCCTGGTCCATAATCATTACGAAATGTACGTGGAGATTGATGATGTAAAGTATGATCGTATTCCTATTGAATACAATATTATGAAAAAAACAAACCAAAGTTCGAACATGAACGAAATTCTACTTACATTCATGTTGATTGGATCAGAGCCTAGATTATATTGATACATATTTGCAGCTGTCATACCAGGTGGAGCCTAATGAATAATATATATATATATATGTATATAATGATATTTTTTCGAAAAATTGATTATGTTACTGTATTAAATTTATAAGATTTTCCCGGTGTTGTTGAATATGGTGTTAATCGTCCTGGGAAATGTGTATTTGTATTTAATGTTGATGTTGTTGGCGGTGATGCATTTCTTAAATAACGCTGTGATAAATGAGAATGATAATGTGGCATTGTTCCATTCGATATTCCTTGTGGGTGATGTCTATGATGGTGAGTATTTAAATCATTATCATTGTCATCATCATCATCATCAATATCCTCATCAGCTAGATGATAAACAACATTACCAACAACACGTGATTCGAGTTCTTCAGCACGTAATTCAGCATCGACTTTTTCTGCTTGTATCATTCGAATTTCATTATTAATAGCATCAAGTTGTTCTTGTAGAACAAGTGCCAACGTTTGCGCGTCGTTATGCGTTGATTGTGTTGGAAGATTTCCATTATTAATTGTCACCGGATGATGTTGATATAACGAATCTTCATCATCAGTTGTTAATTCAACATCTGATGATTCAAATGCTAAACGAACATCATTTATAACTTGAGCTTGATCGATTGTATCCCAATCAGCTTCAGATGTCTATTAGATGGGGGGAAAAGTATATAAGCAATAGGACTTAAATTAAAGATATTACTTTAAAAATATGATCGGTTACTGTTGGAACTGTTTTAACAACACGTGTTGAAGGTGATACACGATTATTTGATTCAGTTGTACTTGTGACAAAATCGTTGGGCACAGACGTTTGTATTGACTCACTTAGAAGAAAAGTTTTATTTTAAAAAAGAACTAATTAATATTCATTCGTTTTACTTTTTCTGTTGCTGTTGCTGTTGTTGTTGTTGTTGTAAACGTTGTAATTCTTTGCGAACATTTTCAAGTTCATTTTTAAGTTTATCAATTTCGTCAAGTAGTTTTGTCTAAAAATTACGAAACTTAAGAATACCAAAGAAAGGAAATGAAAATTTTCGTTTCTTACTCGATCAGTTTGTGTTTCTTCTAATTGTTTTTTAAGTTTTTCACTTTCTTGTACAAGAGTATTTTTCTCTTCTAATGTTTGCATACGTTCACGTAATTGTACTTGTAAACGTTCATTTGATTCAGCAAGTAGTTTATCAACAGTCGCTGATAAACGTGTATTATGTTCATCGGTTACTTTTTCACGCTGACGAGCCTTTACGAAAAAAACAAAAGCTCACAATGAAAATTTAGTTTATTAGAATTTTTCCATGTATTACTCGAGTTAATTCCATTTTGAGATCATCAAATTCACTTTGAAGCTGGTGTAATTTATCATCAGTATTTGCACTGTTCGAATACATTTGCATAGACGATCCATTAAGATTATTTGGAATTGTAATGCCATTTTGTTTACCTGATGAATCACCTTCATTTTGAGATTGAAGTTTTTGTTCTAATAAATCATATTTTTCTTGTAGAGCTTGATATTTTTCTTCGGCCTAAATAAATAAGGAAGACACGCACTTAGATCAGGAATAAATATTCTCCAGAAATTTCCTCTCCATTAGATCTATTGAATTTCGTTTAAAACAAAAACACTTCAAATAATTTCTTCTGGTTATACAAAAAAAGTATTATGTTTTTCTATGAAAAGAAAAAGTCATAGGAATTCGCCAACAACATCCTTGGGAAACCAAAATAATATCCGATGTATGTAAAAACAACTGGTAGATCTAATAAAACATATTATGAGTAAATGAAAGAGGATCGATGTTTGCTATTAATAGGTATGAAAGAATGTCCAATCTAGAACAACTGTCATACAACTCATCAAGATCTGCCTACTCCAAAATTCCCAAGAGTCTTTACTTCTTAAAGATCATCGCATCCTTAGGAAAATGGAAGGCGAAAAAAGCTTGATTCTTACATGCATAAATTGATTTTCTTTGGTAGCTAATTCATTTTCTAGTCGACTATTGAATTCTGTTAGATGTGTTGTTTCTTTTTGAATGCTTAAATAACGTTTTTCTAATGTTGATATTCGTTCTTCTTGATCTTCTTTTTGTGCTTGAGATTCTTTTAAATCACGTTGATATTTATTTATTTGTTCATGTGAATGAGATAGATCACGTTGAAATAAACACGCACGCTCTTCTAACTCCTTATTACGATTCATTAATTCGTGTACACGTGCACGACAAGATATTAATTCATTACATTGATTATCCATTAGTTCTTGCATTTCAATTAGTTTACCAGCCAAAGAGTCAGGATCGATTGTACCATTTGACATCGTCTGTAAAATAAAACGAACAGTCAATGTAAATAAAAGCAAAGAATATTTGACAAGACTTTATTTACTTTTAATTGATTGATATCGATCACTTTTGCTTGTTGTGTTTCACGAACGCCAGCCAACTAAAAAAAAAGAAAACAATGAATTGATCTATCCTTTAAAACAACTTAGTTGAAGATTCTTGTTTGCACAGATATCCGTCCTATGCATCCTAATGAAATCACTGAACTCAATTCTATCGAACTGATGAAGCGAGACAAATAGCTGTCGTTTCTCATGTTCTAAATTGTTTTAAGAATAAATAAAAACATTTCGATTACTTCATTCTTTGTTTTTTCAAGTTCATCTTTGAGTTGAGTATTTTTTTCAATTTCAACTTTAAGACGTTCACGAACCTTAAAAAAGCCAGAGAGATGCGTTTTTTTCTTTTTAAAGAAGAATATTTATTATTATACTTTTTCATCCAATGCTTTATGATGTTCAAATAAAGATTTAAGTGCTTTGAGTACTTCAACCTCAGATGAAACACCTTGAGCTTGTCTACGCATAACTGTTGTTCGAATTGATCTTTCATGTCGAGCAACAAGTTGTTCCAAATGTTCAAGAAGCAACTAAAATCAAAAAATATTTAATTCAAAAAGAAAAAATTCTCAATCCTCTAAACTTACTCGTGTATTATTACGTTCAGCTTTAAGTTCAGTAACTTCATCCTCTCTTTCAGTTAATTGTTCACGTAGTTGAGCAAGTTCACGGACAAGTGAAACATAATCCTATAAAGCAAAAAAAAAATCATAACATTATTATTTCATATTTATTAATTTTATGATTTTTCTTCAATCAATCAATCAATCAACCAATCTCTATGGCGGAGGAAAAAACCTTATTTGTTGTTAATTCAAGACCAGGAGGAGTCGAATGATGATTAGGCAATGTAGCATTTAGCCAAGGTAAAGGTCGTTTATATTTTTCTTGATTACGATCGTGTTGTGATTTATATTCGGAAATCGTTGTTGATTCGAGATTATTTAGAATATCAAATGATTTTGAAAGCGATGTAACCGTTGATGTTATTGATATATTCGATTTTTTAATTATCGTAGGCCATGAAGTATGAACGATAGGGTTTTCTTCACTTGCCAAATCATTATCATCGATATCATCCGAGACAATAGCACTATCACTACTATCGGAACTTGTCATTGTTATTGGACTTGTTGCATTTAATTGATCATCATCATCATCGTCATCGTCATCATCACCAGTATGATTGAACAGTGTTTTAAATGAAATATTCGATGTTAAATAATCGTAGAGATTGATAGTTGAAGTCATTTTACGTAGGGAACTTGATGGATCGTCAAATAGAAATGAACTGGATTGACATTCAATGTTCACCATTATATTTATTAGTTTTTATTTATTTATAGACGTGTATGTTGGTTCTTCAGGTTTGCTCAAACATACATTTTATACGTGAATGTAAGTGTCTATATGTATGTATTATATATATATATGCTCGTTCGTTGGTAGAGTTAAATAATCAACGAATTTGTCGTCGTTGTCGATTCTCGCTTCTTTTTTCCGCTCGGATTGTCTCTTTCTCTCTTTGCCTCACTCGTTTTCTCTTCTCTACTTATCTCTTGTCTTCCTCTAGTGCTCTTTCTCTCTCTCTCTCTTTCTCTCTCTTTCTGTTCTTTCAGGTTTGTTTTTATAACTTTACTTACAAGAGTAAATAGAAATAAAAATTATTATTACGATTAATTGTTTACTCTAGTTGCCGTTCATTCATTATCAGTATATGTACCTAGATGGTAGCGCATTCGTTTTATCATCCATATGGCCTTGCATTAAATGGTTGACTTACTAGTAGTTCATGTCTCTACATAGTTATATGCGCCTTGCGAATTTGATGATGCTGTCGGTAAACAAGAATGAAGGTCGATATCATATTCGTATTCTATAGATGAAAACAGGCAAGCAATGGCACTTAGCATTGTCGTCAATTGAAACTAGTATACGAGTAATAATATGTAAGCTAACGTCAGATAGACATATAAAAAAGAGAAGAAAAGACTGCATCTCATGCATCGGAAAGAATAATAGATGAGTTTGTTTATTATTGAAATGACTATTGTCATCAAACTCGTATTACTCAGAGGCCCTGAGATAGTGGGAAGTGTGTGTATTCCCTTTTCTAATTACGCAAAATGCTTCATTACTAGGAAGCAATACAAGTAATACAAAAATTTTCTTTTTGAAATTTTAGGTTTTCACTCTCTTTTTATAAGACATGCTCTCTTATGTATAAATATCTACTCTCTGGCATCCGGTCTAGTTAGAAAAATTCGCACAAGACTTGATTGTTAAGACTACTATTACTACTGTTCTACTAATATGCCTCTAACGATGAAAACAGTATGTCATTCAACAGTGCGACATCGATCATATGTCTTATTTAGTCTATCTACATAGAATAACATTCATTTATTTAGTATGAAGCCATCTAATTGTTTGGTTGTTGGTTGGTTTCTTGTGAATCAATGAGAATATTGAATAAAAAGTGTCTTCTACTTCGTTTTCTTTTTAATATTATCATCAGTTGCGCGTAAAGCATTGCATTTCATGTACTAGTATATTAAATTACATCAGACTATACATGTTTGTGTGTCAATTCCCATTCAAACTTTTGGGGTATATTATTCTAGCAAACAATCAGTGACGAATCGAATATAAAGAACGAGAGAAAGAGAAAACGAGGTATATAGGACACAAGAAGAAAAAGAATCAACGACCTAATCACTAGTGTTTGATCATCACGACAGCGACTGTGAAATTTGCGATCACACATACTCTTTTAATGCGCGAGTAACAAACTCAAATAGTATTTCGAGGGTCAATTTTTCTTGACGTGTGAATGATTGGTAAAGAGAGAGAAAGAGAAAAAAGATGCCTTAATCACAAATAAAACGGCCTTTATCTTCAGTAACGAGTTTTTGATCATATCAGGTGTGTGCATATGATTCTTTTTTAAATACAAATGTTACGAATAAATTAAAAAAAAGAAATTGCTTATCGTCGAGATATATCAAGGTTTATCACTAATTAAGATAAATACGAAAGTGCTAATGATAACGTGATTATTACGAAGGATAGTGTGAATCAGGGTGGCCAGATCTGTTGAAAAGTAGGGGAAAATTCTGAAATTTGAAGTCCTTTCTGAATTTCTTCTGATTTTCGTACCATGTTCTGATTTTTTTCCGATTTCGAAACTATTTCAGATCCCATTTTTGCTAGTGCAGTTCAGTACAATTACAACACACATTGGTAACATAGATGTATATTGCGGTACCTTGTTTTTCTCAATTATCCGTTGGTAATTTTTGACTTATATAGGCAACTTCAGCTACTGCAATGCACTAGAATTTGATAAATTTCTTTTCTTGATTTCGAGAATCTTATCTAATTGAACATTCCACAAATAAAAACAAAATTATCTATTGGATGATATTAATATGGTTGAATTTGATTGTGAAGGGAAACAAATCGAAGTAAATTAATTAGCCACAGGACTATCATTTCGACATGTAAAGGAAAAACCATGTTTCGTAAAGATTCGTTATCGATTGATGAATATTCATCTTTATAGTGGCAAATATTTGGAAATGAAGTACCAGCCAATGACATAAAAGTAGTGGAATAGTTAATGCCAGCATCGTATACAGAAGTCGCTATTTCGCAAAAATTACTCTTTCTGATAAACTTCTGATTTTCCTTAAAAACTTTCTGATTTTTACAAAAAAATTTCTTATTTTTCTATTTTCGATCTGGCCACCCCCTGGTATAAACGAACAAGTAAAATCAAAATTTCGATTTAATACGATGTATAACCTTCTTGTGTGTAGAGACTGACAAGATTTTCAACTTGTTATCGAGCTGTCATTAAATCATGACAACTTTTTTAAATGGTCGTTAAGCTTTTATGTAGATTGCTTTAAGAATATGTGATCGATGTCAATCAAAACTGACGGGATTTTTGAATATCATAGATAAATGTATAACACAAAAAGAATAAAACTACAAATCTTATAATCCGAATACAAACCTGTGGAGCATTAAGTGATAATTGACGTAATAGAATATCGCGTTCTTTTTCGGTTTCAGTCAATTTTTGTTGTGATGTATTTAATATGTCTTCGGTTTCACGTAATTTTTCTTGTAACTAAATAAAACAGAAAAAAAAATGTCTAAGTAAAGAAAGATTATTTCTATTATTATTATTATTACTTTATCACGTTCTTCAAGCATTGATACCATTAACTGTTCAATATTAGCTTCAGCTTCTTCACCATTATCTGATCCATTACCTTCAGCATTGGAACCATTACCACCGCCATCTTCAGGTATGGGGGGCATAACATCACAAATCATATCGGCATACATGTCAATAATATGTATGGATCAATGAACACACAGACACACAAGAAAAAAAGAAGATATTTTCTATTCAATTACCAATGTATTTTATGCTACCTAAGTAACAGAAAATAATATTAACTCAATTATAGACTTATAAAAGGATTGACTTACATTGTCAAATAGAATATATGTTTGTTGATGGATAATTGAAGATGATCATGATTATGGTTAGAAAACAAAAAGGAAAACAAAAATTATCTGAAAATAGAATAGATAAATGAACAAAGAATATCCTGAAATCAATATTGGACATAACATTCTTTGCCGTATTTCTTTAGTAGTTTTATCAATGATATATTCACATAAAAAAACTATAACAAATTTCAGTTTATCATATTCTTCTTTCGTCATTTTTTTCCTCCCATCTCAATTCTCAAAATGATACTCAAGTGGGCAACAATTACAATTCACTTCTAGTTTTTCTTCTTTTTCTACGTGTGTACAGCAAAATTCTGTAGACAAAGAACGAGAGAAAACATAGCACACGTTGCTAACATTTCACACTATACATTATTTATTGATTGATTGGCAATGAATGAGGAGAACTATGAACGACTACTAGAGGCAAAAATGAAGTAAACTTCTTTCTGTTATAATTACGTCAGTATACAAATAACTTCTTCATCTATATTTGTCTATGTCAGATCAGTTTTCAATGTTATAAAGACAGACATCAACAACATTGATGAAGAAAATGGATACTATGTGATGATGGTGTTAGCGGATAGTTAAAATGTGATTAAGATTTTTCTCTTCTTTTTCTTCTTGTTCGCCGTCTTCTCATTCTATTATCCTCCTTTCTTTTTTATATGCTGTTGTACTCACCAAAATCAGTAGAAAACAAAAGAAAAAAAATGGGAGAAGAATAGTTTCAGCTGTATATGTTGTTGAGAAGACGAAGGAAAGGCGGGGAGGAAAAAAATGAAGAACAAAAAATAAGAAAATCCATCGTCTATGTAGATGATGAACAAGAAGTAGCTCTTGTTGCTCTAATGTGAAAACGCCCTAACTATGATGATGAAGAAAGAAAAAGAATATAAGAAAAGAAAGAAGTAGAAGAACTACGACGACGGCATATAACAACGATGACAATTACGAATAAATGACAAGACAAAACATTGTCGATGAAACAAGGGGAAAAACGAGTCGAATTTAATACTACTAGATTATATACGTAGAATGTCTCATTATTAAAAATAACTTATCATATTTATAGCGAACACTTTTGACATAAAAGAAAACTATCGATCTTCGTTAAATCGAAGTACTTGAATCTTATTCAAAGTTCACATAATCATAAACATCTTTTTCTCTCTCTTGTTTTCATCATCATCATCATCATCATCATCATAAGTAGCATCACGAGTACTATTAACATCGGGAAGCAATGTTGTTATGTGAATACGCATGATACCAAGAGAAATACAACAACGAATAAGTCGACAAATCAATAGCAGATTATCAACGGTCCATGATCTTTCTTCTCCTTTTTTTCCTATCGAAGGGCCACAAGATAAAAAAAAATGACAAAGATAATAGAGCTTATGTGTATAATCGTCAACTATTTTTCATTGATCTTCGAAAACACATCAAACTATGAATATAAAGTACCTGTAACATAAATATACCACTTAAAAGAAGAAATGATACGTATTTTTGACGACAATCGATGCATATACGATATCGGACATAGTATACGCATGTATTTTATACATACATTTAGCCTCTGCTTTATAATAAGGTAGGACAGCAAGGTGAAGTGATGAAAAAGAAAAAAAGATGGATCATTATCGTCGAAAAGTATGAAAGCACGAAGTAATCGAACGATATTCTTCTTTTTGATTCCAATCGTCGAAATTAAAAAACAAATGAAAATAATCAATGTTAAACATATCTATCATATTTGACGTTTTTTGAGTAGAAAAGCGATACAAATACCAGTCATTACTATTGATATTCCAAATGAATATTTCACAACTAACGAATGTTTAAACCAATTAAATTTTTCAATTTTATATAATGGATCATCGATATAATCTTGAAGGATTTGTCGTTGACAACGTTCAGATTGAAATAGAAGATAAATTTTATTTAAATTTCTATTAACTTCATATTCCATTGTACAATATGCATTGAATTTTGTTATAATATCTGGCAGATCTATTCTTTCTTTACTATGTTTTTGTATCACAAGGCATTGTTGTAAAGTGTTTTTCTTGAAAATTTTATTTGTATCATATCGATTTAATGAGATAAATGGAAGAAATGTTGAATAAAAACGATTTTTAAATATTTGAATTTCATTTAAACATATATCAAATATCGATTGATGTTCATTGAAATCAAGTTTATTGTTAAAATGTTTTTGTTTATATAAATAAATCATTTTAAGAAATATAATACCCGACATAAATGCATCATAACCAGCTTCATGTTTCTAAACAAAAATTAAATTAAATTAAAATCGACATAATTTCCTTTTTTTTTCATTCGTTCTTACTCGAACTTGATATTGAAATTGATTTGTTGAGTTTATTTCAATAATAGGCTTGAGAAAAATTAAACTATCATAGTATTTCGATGTTAATAAATCATATAAAGATGACAGTGATGTAGCTGTTGTTAGTTTATCAATATAATTACTTATATTAGAACGATTTTGACGAGTAAATAGATATTCTTTCATTTGTAATGCAAGATATTTTGTATCGAATAGGGATGATTGAAAATTTTGATTTAATAATCTTTGAAATTCTTCAAATTTTGGTGGAAGATTATCAAGAAACTTATCATAAATAAGTAGCCAATCGAGAAAACAATTATGTCCTTAAAATAGACATTATTTAATCAGATAGTCGACGAAATTGTCAGGAAGCAAGTTTTATGCTAGGTCTATGATGTCATAGGAAATCTTGCTCGCAAGGGATTTTTTTGCAATTCATAAATCGTATTGTTCTCGAGACTATGTGCATCATGTAGATCCAAACAAAGTATGATTATCTTTGAACAAGAAAACGCTCATCTTTTTACTTTATTAGTACGGAAATCAACAAGATAACTCTACGTTCAAATCTTAGAGTTGAACTGATGTATTTATTAGTATGTCGATTAAATCAAATATATAAGCTGAAAAATATTATATTCGTATTGACTTTCACTCGATTACTTCTAACTTACCGACAATTGGTTTTCGATAACTATCTCGTATATAACGTATTAGATTAGTAAAACCAGTTAACGATTGAATAAATATTTGAAAATTTTTTTCATTATCCAGATTATCTTTCAATTGTTGTTCATATATTTCTTTCGTAATATGATGAATGAAAAGTATTTTTTTATCATCAATTATTTTCGTAGTTGTCCAAATGGTTTTAAAACACCGACGTATTTCAAAATGAAGTAAATAATCGTTTAATATATCTTTATTGCTTTCATCGAATTCATATTCCATTTCATCATCAACATGTGCTGTTATTAACCAAGCATTCATTTTTTCAAATAAAATATTCAAAAAACTTTGCTCATTTATTGAAAATTTATAATTTGATAATGACTAAAACAAAACAAAAAACATAGATGATCGAAGCGAAAATAATAAAACGAATATTATTACTTTATTTTGATTCACCAAGATTTCTTCCTGTGTTTGATTAAGAAATGAAATACCTGAATAAAAGCATTTATTAAAATCAAAATTAAATTCCGCTAAAAATTTAATTGATGATGATTTCATCGAGTATTCAACATCGATTGGATGAATTGATGTTGGATTAAGGTAAAAATTATAAATATTAACATCATATTTTTGTTGTTCAGATGTTTTAGAGAAGATTGCAAGACCAAATTGAAGTATAGTTATTTGTTTGACAAAACTAGAACGTTGTTCATACAGTTGTTTAATTGTTTTTATTGATGAAGAAAACGTATCAACCGAGCTAAATTCAGTATCAATAGCAAGAAAACATGATTGATCAATGAGTTGAGTAATGAATGGAAATAATTCCAAAAAATTTGACGATGTTACTTCACACATAAATTTTATTTCTTCTTTTCGATTTGTCTCGAAAAAAAAAGACAATAACAGATGAGACTAATTGACTGGAAAAAAGGATTCATAAACATCATAAGCATCATGTCTGCGCCAATAAGAAGAAGAAGCTGTTTATTCTTATTTTTATATTTAAATATCGTTAAATAAATGAAAGATTTATTGTTGAAAACTAAAAATTAATTTAATTTTTAATTCAATTCTAAAATAAATAACATTGCATACTACTGCCATCTATCTCCATGGATCGATATATATACATAAATCATAATGATATCAAAAAAGAAGATTAATAAAAATCATGTTTGACTGATGAATGGGAAAAAAAGGCAGCCATGTTGATGATATATTAGATAGATGCGTTGATGGGAATGAGAAAAAAAGATAGAAAACGCTCTATGTCGTTTTTTTTCCTCTAAATTTATTATTGAACTTACGATTATTCATTTTAATTGACTATATTATGCAGAAAGACGCAAGTAATAAAAAACAAATCATATTTGTACAATAAATGGTGCAATTCATACAATTATTGTTATGCGATTCTCATTACATGACTATGATCTAATGGTCTCATCTAGATGAACAAATACTAAGAGATTATGACATAGACAAGCAGTATACAAGCAATTCATTCCGACAAATGATATTTTGTTATATACAAAAAAAAATCAATAGATTTTCATAGAATCTATACGATTTTGCCAACCAATATAATATTTATTTCAATTGGGATTTTTAATGATTGAAAAAAATAATAATATGAGAATACATATACACAGAGTATTATTGTGAAATGGATTGAATCAGTCCAAATTATTCTAAGTATGATATGTTTTTTCTATGTTTCATAAGCAGCTTCAGTCATTTGAAATCTTGGCATTCGAACAAATGTTTAAAGGTTGAATGTTACTAATTATAGTTGAAATGTTTTTCAAAATCAAACTTTTGTTACCAGACTATTGTTGTTGACGCAATACACAAGAAGACACATTGCGACTCTCATCCCTTTCGTTTTTCTAGTCTATTTATATATGTATCATAGTAAGAAGTGATAACAGATATAATACATAAGATAGTGAACAGACGTCTATTATCGTCAATAAACTATCAGAGTCTAGTATAATCATAATTGAACAATCATACGTCATCAAACTGACAGGAAAAAAATGAAGTGATGACATGACCTGATTATTAGTACACAAACTGCAGTGACCAGACCGCGCCTATCCTTTTTTTAAATATTTATAGTGAAGTAAATGATTTATATGAATTTTTCACACGATAAGTTTTATTACTTTATGGCAATAGTTATTCTTTTAATAATGTAGGAGAAAAATGAGTATCTACCTTGTTGATGTTACAAACAGAAAATATATGACTAGACAAACATATCGACATATACAAATAACAACATAAACTTGAAATTACACCTATAAAATAATTGTAATCAGTAAAATTAAAAATCATCAATTTCGTATCATTTAACTATCAATATCATCATATCATAACAGCATAGTAATATAATAGAAACGAGAAGAACTAATGGGAATCAATTGAAAACCGAATAGTCAGCAACTACTCTATGCGAATGTGTGGACAAATGACAGAGGATTGTTTAATTTGCTTTCGAAGTCGCCAGTGTTTTGGCTGCTGATGAGTAGCAGTGAGGGGTGAAGTTTATATTATTTTTTGAATAGCATTCAATAAGTGAGATTGAAGCTGTTGTGAGAAGAAGAAAGGATTGGGATGATCAGTTTGACCATGAAGATTTTTCATCGGTTTTCGGTATTGTTTCGGTCAACCAATTAGGTGTTTTGACAATGGTGTGTCGGACTGGCTCCTACAACATCTGTCGAGAGCTACCAGGAGCCGCTTTTGCACGCTGGAGTTTCTTTCTATTACTTGCTGTTGTTTTAGAACCATCATCTTTCTAGGACGAGTGAAAAATTCTGTATTAAACAAGGCTCTTACAGAATCCATAAATGATTCAGAAAATGGTACCGAGCTATAGAACCTTTTTAAGGATTAGTGTAACACCTTTTTTTTTAGAGAGTAGACGTTGAAAATGCGCCTTACTAAGGAGGCAGCTAGAAAATATTTTTCATGGAAAAAAGGGGAAACATCGTACTTTGACATATGTGAGAGTACCTTGAATTATTTAAAAACAAGTTGTTTAGAAATATAGATTCGATTGTTTTTTTTCCCGTTTTTTTTGCATGAATGGCAATTTTGCATTGACTTAGCAAGAAAAAGTTGATCTGTGAGTAAATTTTTAATTGAACATCTAGCAAACAGCTCGGTACTATGGAATTTAAAAATAGCAAAAACGAGGGAGTACTGTTTCATACAACTGATGATATTTTTATCTACTGTGTAAAAAATGTTTATGGGTTGTTTCCTGATTCTGGGTTAAAATTTGAACAATATATATAAAAATGCTTTTGTATCACTCAAAAATTTGAAGATTTCAGTATTTAAACTACGTGAGGATATTATTATAAGGAGAAATCTATCTTTTAGTGCTTATAATATATCATTTAAATAAAAATATCGCTACTTCTCTTAGTAATTATCAGTAATTACAGTGTATTTTATTACCTCTGCACTTGTTCGAAGTATTTCACAGCACCTGGTCATCTAAAATGAGTAAAACATTTAAATTTTATATTTCCTAAGCTCCCTGATCTCACGTCAGTTAGATCAATAGCATAGAATAATTTATACTAATTATTTCTGGTTCTTCTAGAAGTATTTGACTAGAAGTGAGAAAGTTATTGAGACATTGCTGTTTTTTCTCTGACGATTGAAATAGTTGATTATTACTCTTCAATGTTTCAATTCTAGTTGCAAACTCTAGCAAATATTTCGTAAGATATTTATTAGTACTCGCTCAATTTATAAAGGTAGTATAAGACTATTTGGTCTGTACAAAAGTATTTCGTTGTCTTTGGCAATGTCGCAGAAGTGATTGGAAGCATTTTTTCGTATATCGAGAACTTGACCGCATTTTTAGAAATTTTCTAATGAAGAAATAATAGTGACAGTGGCAAGTTCGAAATAGATAAAGATAAAAACTTTTGTCTTATCGAAATAGGAACAATAATATCCGTGGATCAAGAGTAAAAAGGAATTGGTTCTTTTCCTTATTAATTATTGATTTTTACCGTGTGGCTAGGCCACTTTCGATTACAGATGTGCTATACTTCTATGGATCGTGGAAAAAATGAGCTAATTATATCTTATACAGGAAAGAATTTCTAAGTATTTTCCAAAGGAGATTAAAGTTATATTTGCGTTATCTCATTTTCAACCAACTTATATAGCGATTTCATGCATGCGTGTTTTAACCGACGCTGGCCAAGCGATATACTCTTAACTACTTTCCGATTTTCACAATTTAAAATTATAAAGAATTTAACTAGAAAACTTTGAAAGGAACCCCTGCTACAAAAATGTGTAAACCCCATGCAAAGAGTATTTTTTAAATATCATTAAAAATGATAGTATGAAAATGCAATTTACAAAAGGTAGTATAATTAAAACAATTTGAATAATTAAAGGTTCTATCACTATGAAGGATCTGTAAAAGTTGTGATTGAAAAAATTCAGTATAAGAACTTTGTATTTCCCAACGAAACTTCTCTTTAAAAACTTCTGTTACTAAGTTTTTACTTAAGAAAAGCACCTATGAAGTTTCCCATGAACGTACCATATTCAAAAGAAGTTTCGCAAATTCATTCAAGTCTTGTTAAAGTTCTTTCGGTTTTCACATAACATTGAATATTTCTCCTCTGTTTACAGACACAATAATAAGTCTAGATTAAAACAAAATATCCTAAATAGTAATAAGTGAGCCTATTTCAGTAATGATAGGCATAATTATAAGTGGAAAGTATTGTTTAAATATTCTCATAGCACTTTTATAGAGGTTTGAAATTTAATAAGTAGTACATTTCACTCATAAAAGCATGAACAGTTCTTCAGAATATTGTACTTATTGTTAATATTGGTGCTTTTCTTTATGAAATACAATGACCTCATTAGTGATATCTTTATATCAAGCCCATGTCGCACAAACCGATCGAAAACCGTCAGTTAACCGCGGTCAATTTTTATAAAAATCGGTTAACCGCGGTTATTTAAGCCATTTTAGCGACTTTACAGCGTAAAAACCAACGGTTAACCGCGGTTAACCTCCCAGTTAACCGGACAAGTCATCGGTTATGTCGCGAGCTGGCGGTTATTTTTCCGGTTAATTGGGAGGTTAACCGCGGTTAACCGTTGGTTTTTACGCTGTAAAGTCGCTAAAATGGCTTAAACAACCGCGGTTAACCGATTTTTATAAAAATTGACCGCGGTTAACCGACGGTTTTCGATCGGTTTGTGCGACATGGGAGGCTTTTAGAGCTGTTGATGTTCGAAAAACTCTATTTACGTATTGTGTAGTGACAGGCTCTTATCAGTTTACTCAGGGGACAACTTTTATGCCGCTGACCTTCTTTAGTATTTAGGAAAAACTACTTAGATTTTCTTTCTCAGAAAAATTTTGTTTTTGAAAAGATGAACTTGTTAAAGAAGAATAGTAAAACTATTCAAATCCTCCTGTTTCAAGTAATTTTTAATATACGAGTTCAGTGTCAATAACGATGGACATGACATTCAAAATCAACTTATAAAATTTGAGCCGAAGGAAATTTACATTATTTTAAAATATTTTTCAGCATATATTCGATTTCCATTTTCATTCGTTCCTTGCTTGAAAGAAAAAAATGCTTTTTTGGTACCGATGTACTAAGAAGTGCGAGAGAATGGAAATTTGCTCTTAATCCTCATCGACAGAAAAACACAAGTATTCTGTTACTGAGTGCTCCTAATCTTGCAACAATTTTATTCTTTTTATTGAAGATTTCTAAAGATAAAGAAGACAAAGATGTTTATGTTCTGTTGCAGTGGCAAAGATACATAGAACTGAAAACAAAAGTACGGAGAACTGCAGGGACTTGCTTTTCTCACTCAATTTTATTTTCTGGACTTCTCAGTGGGGTGACATTTCGATAGAAAATATTTCAAAGTAACGTCAATATCATTTAGTTCAAGTTTCATGCTGATTTCGAATACGATGTCGATCTTTATTGAAACTGAATTCATTCGTTAAAAACTACTTCAAACAAGAGTGCTTTAATGTGCTATGATATTCTACGTTCAAAAGTTCAGTTTTTCAAAAACAAAACGGTATTCAGAAAGAATATCTGATAGATTCTCATTTAGACACTAGAGCACGTCCAATGGTATTGAATTTGTCTCCTAGGTAAGCTGAGAACATATTGTTGTGATACAGTACAAGAAATTAATATTTTCTTTTGAAATCGGATACTCTCAAAATATCAAATGTTCAAAATTATTAGTGCCTTAAAAGAAACCATCTTGGCAAATTTATTAAAATAGTACTCATTTTTTTTCATGGATTTCAATATTCTATATTGTCAAAATTTTCCTTAATTTTCGATTTAAGAAATTACCGATTCCTAGCTAAGCCAAGACACTCTATTGTCAATGCAAGAAACGAGAAGAAATTTTGGGCAATTTAGTATTGTAAACAATTTACTTTAAAGACTTTCAGTGTACTTCGAGATACGTTGAGGTACTTTTGCACTTTGAGTAGTAAAAGTACGATGTTTCCTTCTTGAGGCCTTGAGATAGTGAATATCACTTCCTGCAGAGAATTTAGATGCTTTGTATCAATCAATATCTATGTAACATTAGTTTTCCCTCACATATACGTATATAATGAGGTCACAAACGTCTAATACTTTTACACTCTTGTATCCTGTGCTATCAGTTTATATGTTCAAATCATCGTAAGACGTTATAATCCTTGATCTTACCGGCTACCAGAGTAACAAAAGAGAAGCAATTCAAGAATATGATAAATAGAAAGCAAGCATGAATGAACACTGTTAATGATTGAACTCTCCTCCTTCTTCGAAACTGATCTTGAAAAATTGATCAACATCGGCCGATTGCTATTTGTCTCACATATTCATTCCACCTCGCAACACATATCATATAGGGAACATGTAAGTGGTGATGTTGTTATTGATGTGAATGAATATAGTGAAAAAGAATATCCAAACTGAAAACCGTACTACACTGGGAAAAAAATAGCACCATACGGAACCATTTTTGAAACGAATTCTAAACCCTCAAAAAGGTTTCGTAAAAGCCCAAGATAGTCTCAAAATTATTATCAAGAGTCCAGGAAACTTTTTCGAAGGTTTCGTGGAAAACCTACGAAACCTAAAAAAGGTTCAGAATTCGTTTCAAATCTCGAAACCCTTTTTAAGTTTCGTAGTGCCTGCGAAACCATTTTAAAGTTCAGTGAGAAAATTCGAAACTTTCTTGGTTCCGTGTGGTGCTATTTTTTTTTCAGTGTAGTAGTTAGACAAATACGAGATATATTATTTATTAAGAAATATGAACTTTTTAAGCAGACACATAATTATTCGTCATTTTCCAGAATTTGTCAAATAGTCGACCAACTTGAGCCAATCATCGAACATTTTCGGATTTTTCGCACTCACATAGAACACATGATCGACTCCCTTGAGCCCAGCTTCGGCTATTTGAGTCTGAACTTATTGCTGAAATTTTGCTCGTTCCTCTTCATCTACTTGATCGAACTTGTTCACCACAATATCATAATGAAGATTGATGGCGTCCAGCAATTTCATCGTGCTCGTATTTTCTTTCACTGTCGTGGTAATCAGTACTAATCGTCGAGTTAAACCCTTCCAAAAGCCGACGTAATGCATACTGAGATGTGACATTTCATCGTTTCGTCCTGGAATGTCCCACAAAGTAAACCTTTCAGAATGATATGGTTTAATTTCCATCGTGGTTTCGCCAGAGCCTATCTCAGCCACTTTGGAACCCGACAGACTATTAGCTAAGCATTGTTGATTTACCAGTCGATGCCAAACCGAACAATCCAACATTATTGCCTTGCATTGGATGAGGCTGAGTATTACGAGCTAGTTGCACAAGAGCGGCTGTTGCTTCTTTGTCATGCTCTTGAAGAGCCTCAAATGAGTCGATCTTTTTATCCTTAATGTTTTGCCGATTTCGGCGTAACGTTTTATTAACTCAGCATATTTGAACTTTTAACGATGCAATAATTCAATTTAACTTTCAAGTTTTACACTGCTCATCTCTTTTATCATACATACGGTTTTCGGCGCCCATAAGACTCTTGACAAAGTCGATCGCTAAAGGTATCAAAGGTAGCAATGCCATGGCACGATAAAGCAGTACCCAGGAGAATGAATCCTACCCTAGGATCTGATGAGTTCCGGTCGGTTCTTATTGGAATCCGACGGAGCTCTTCGGGAGGCGCAAGGAAACTATCGGATTATCGTCGGATTCCTGGTTCCGGAATCGATATCGGATCCTAATATCGGAAACTGATAAAATCCGACAGTACCCGCCAATCGGAACCGGAATGCTTCGAATTTCATTGGTTCCGACAATCGGATATCATTGGAAATACGACTATCGGATCCGACATTGATTCCTCAACCAGGAATCCAACGGGATTTTGTTGGATGGTAGGACCCCATAGAATCCGATGGGATTCGGTATCGGATTGATTCAGCTGGGGATTTGATCATTTAGATCATCGAAAAAGGTTTTGAATACAGGATGTGAAAAGTCAGTATGCCGTCTTTATTCTCTCTATTTAACCATCCTCTACTTAAAGATCAAATTCCATGAATTCAAATTCAAGTACTACTTCAAAGCGAACAACGAATTCAAAATCAATTAATACTTTAACCCGAACAACGGATTCCACTTCAAAGTTTGTGTTTATCATGTTTATATTGTACAAATTTCATTCTTGTTGTAGAAACATATCATCAACATCATCCAATAAAAAGAAAACAACACCCGGCAGACAAAAGTAATACTATTAAAAACTTTATTTTCTTACATGAAAATGTTCTATTGTGGTACCATGTTAATAGTTCGTTGCGGTGTTCAACTGCCGACGATGTACTTGCACCTAATCAGCGATTATCATTATCACCATCATTTTGCAATGCACCCAATGTTTCGAAAACTACGTTTCCTATTCACTCTCTAGTGGAGGGCTCTCTTGAATATAGAGAAATGAAGCGTCTGTATTTAGGTGAAAAACAACAAACAGAAGAATGGCGCAAGGACTGCAATGTTCTGAAGCGACAAGTAGCTTATCTCAAGTCGAGCACGATTCGTAAGTGTAGTATTTTCTTCGTTTAGTGATAAGAAGTATATATTTTCAACTAGCGATCAAACAATGATTAGAAAGTACTTAATGAGATATTTTCTTTAATAATGTGAACAGACATAAACTAATTCTGGTTGGAAAAGCCTGTTATATTGTTAAAGCATTTCTTCCATTTATCGAATCTTCTAGAAGGTAGTGCGAAGGAAAATTTCAAAAGTTCCTAGAGAACAATTAGAAAACATTTACAGCGAGTTTATCTGCCATCCATTGAGTAATTCAATTTTTCTATCTTTACTTAGTCTATGTGCGTGGTCTTCATAGGAATTTAAATTTTACAAGAACTGACATGAGAAAAGCAATAGGAACTTCAATTAGAAGCGCAACATGTGAATTACGCAAAATCGAACGTCATCGACAACATCAATTGAATTCTTCACAAGATGATGAGAATGTAGATTCTAATGAATCTGATCAAGCACGAAACGCGAGCAACGACATGGAAATATTTTCAGATGGAGATGGTGATATTGCAGACCCTGATGATGATGTCGATGACTTTGACAACGAAGACGATGGTGCTAGTGAGAAAGAAGATCTTGTGAATTGTGATTGATGAAGACATTGATGATGAAGATGATCACTTTCAAGTAAAGTTTATGATATAAATACACACATCGAGACGACATTAATATTACCTTTTTTAAAATTAAAACACGTTTTTTTTGCTTATTCATTATTTTATCTTTTGCTTTGTATTGTTATCTGTATTGAAATAGCTGATCTCGTTTCAGTGAACAGTGTATTATTTGTTTTTATTCATGTTTTGTAACTTTAAAAGATGTGTGCTTTCATTTGCCCAGCTTTTATATATACTTTCAGTAAAATCAAAACTATCTTTACGATGATGAAAGCATTTTTTATATTGATATCAGAAACATAAATGAAAACTTATAACATATGACTATTTTCGTATTAAAAAAGAATATCGGATAAAATCTGGATGTATATATATATTCAAAGTTATCAATTATGTTCATACGATTTTATATGCTACATCAACATCTGCAGGCTCGAAAGAGCAAAATGGTGTACTTGATCGAGATCAATTACGTCGGAAAACTAGGAAAGAATCTTTTTGAATAAAACAATGAATATTTAATGACACACATTAATCGAATTCATAGATATCTGTAAACAGGACCCGCGCGACCAGCGGGATGAGGAGGGGTGTGGGGGGGGGGGGGGGGGGGGGGGGGGGGGGGGGGGGGGGGGGGGGGGGGGGGGGGGGGGGGGGGGGGGGGGGGTGGGGGNTTGTTCGTATTTCACCGTATTACGACACGGAGATTTACGATCGTAATACGGAGCCATGTAATACGGCCAAATACGGCGATTTACCGTCGTATACGGCAGAATACGGGCCGTATACGGACGTCGTAAAGCTCGTCCTGGGAATACATGAGCAAAATGAAGAGCTGAGCAGTAGTTCAACCACGCCCGAAGATCCTATCGACTATGAATCTGATACTAACTTATGTTCGATGATGTCAGATGATGATCATGAACGCAACTCATATCAACCAGCACAAGATCCTGCTACTGATAATGCCCAATCTTTTCTACCTGATGCTAGACAGATCTCAATTGCTCTTGCTCTTTTTCGACATAGGCACAGCTTATCAAAGTCATGTATTAATGATTTATGTGAATTGCTACGCTATCTTGGTGTAAAAGGTGTACCAACTGATTTTCGTTCCATAGAGCGAAATATTCTACAAAACTAACAGAACATTTTGCAGAGTAAAAAATACACTGTTTGTTCGAAATGTGGTAACAAAGGGAATATTACATCAAAATGTGAGAATGTCAAGTGTATGTCAAGTGCTGATTTTCAATCAACCTCAACAGCGCTATGCATACTTAAACTTCTGCCACAAATAACATCGACTTTAGAGCGGTAGGCTATTTTACCTGAACCAGATAATGATTGTTCAAGAATACGCGATGTTCAGGAAGGTGAAGTACGACGTAATATTGCTGTTCAAGAATTAATCCGTGATCCAAGAAAGAAAATAGTAACACTTCTTTTAAATAGCGACGGTATTGTTTTAAAGAAACTGAGTCGTTCAATTTGGGTTACTTGTATGATCATTAATGAATTACCACGAGCTGTTAGATTTAACATTAATAACATAATAATTTGTTCGATATCCATGGGTTGTAGTAAACCTAAAAAACGCGAATTTCAAAGCTTTATAGCTGATTGGGTGTATGAGTTACGCCAATTGGAACTTGGTTTTCATGTGTCTCCACTGAATTCTAATAAAAATTTTGTGAAAATGTATGCTTATCTAATTGCAGCAACACTTGACAAGCCTGCTCAAGCGCTACTGATGAATATCAATGATCCTGTAGGCTTTCACAGTTGTGTTCGATGTACAATTAGAGGTATAGTGTTAAATCTCTGATCATTTATGAGAACAGCCTAAGCATTATATTGATATATTATCAAAAGCGGAAGTGTATCGTGTGACTTTAAACTTTAGTATACATATATATTTCATCGAGGTTAATCTTTTAGACAATGTTATACGACTTCATAATACAATTATGTCGATGTTGCATCTTCGGGAAAACATTTTGTATAAGTTCTTTTAACTAAAAGGAAAAAGAAATAAAGAATAATTTAATAGAACCATCGGCTTCATATTTATGGTTTCGTTTAATAAAAGTAACGTAGAAAAAAAATTCGTCGAAGTTGTAGCCTCGTTGAATATTGTAACGTGACAATGCATTTATAAACTCACTAGCAATTCTATTCAAAATAGCTCTAGAAAAATATCCATCTATTTTATTTTGTTAATTAATGCTAGAACATGCCTGGATAGAGTCGAATTTCTTATGTTATTTTTACAGGGAAATATGTGCAAAGTGGAAATGGAACCATTCGGGTGTTTATTAAAAGTACAGAAGATGATATTGAAAATAGAAGTAATGTGTTGTACGACAAACATATTTTTATATTATCAAAAGTAAATGACTGGCTTGTTCAAATAGGGGAAAGTATTGCTTCTTTGATTGACTAGAGAAAATCAAAATTAAAACCGAATGAAAACGATCATGCCTGTGGTCAACAGGGTCCCTGTCTCTTACGTGATCTATCGTATTTCAATGTTGGTCAATCTTGTGTTGCCGATTCACTTCGCAACGTTTATGCTGGAACGTTTGTAAGCATTCTTTCATGAAAAGTGGCGAAGAAAAATTGAATAACATAGTGTATCATGGCTCTCTTTTAAAATATTAAGCATGAAACTTAAATTAGGATACTGATTTTAATGGCAAATATAATTTTCCTCACTAGAGAGTGTCATAACACAATTTCTTAGATGAGGGCTGGCGGCAAGATCTCGCAAAACTCAAACCCGATAGTTGTTAGTCAATCAAACACGTTGGAGTGGTTAGTTTGAAATTTAATAAATTAAAAGCATAAAAGTTCTCTAGAAATCTTTCTGAAAAATGACGATATTAAACAATGTAGAAAGAAAACAAAGATCGCTAAGAAATCAGTATCTCAATTTGAGTTAGGCACTCATATTGTAAGAGGAATACAATGTGTAGGTATTCATTTTTTTCCACTAATTTATATATACATAGCCCATATTTTCCTTATTAATATTTGATAGAAGCGTTTATTGGAACTATGGTTTAAAAGTCGTCGTCAAGCCTTTTCTATGCACAAAAGTTTGCATTTGATCGAGATTAAATTGGACTCAATTCGCTATCCTTCTACAACATACCATCTACCGTCTCAGTTGAGATACTTTCAAACATATAAAAGAAATGAATATCGACTGACATTGTTATTCGGTTATCAGTAAGTCTTTCATATATTATTGATGTAGCAGGGGCTTTATCCAGAAGACAAAGATGTTCATTGATTATTAATCAAGCAGCTGTTAAACTAAAGAACAATGAATCAATAATTTGAGACATCTGAAGAACAAATCCTAGAGGAAAATTATTTTACTAGTCTTGTTTTCTGCACATTTACTCTAATCGTTCAAACAGGAGTATGAAAAATACCATTGATCTTTAGTAGGGTAAAAATTGCTTGAAAGATAAAGAGAATTAATTTTTTATTTACATACATACATATATACTTACATAGATATTTTAAATCATTTCTTCCTATTCCATATTACAAACATCTGGAGCTGTTAGAGTACGCAATGAATTTATCTGAATCATCGGTTCTATGCCAAAGTACCATTGTAACAATTGAGATTTTGCTAAATGAATTCGACAAATTATTTCCATTGTTATACTCAGTAAGTAGACCATTTTGCTTGCCTCACAATGCTATAACACATATTGATTGTGAGAATAAATAAACATTTCATAGTTAAGATTTTTACAGCAGCATATAGCATGTTTATACTGAGTTTTTAAACTTAGTTATTAAGGAATGATTTATTTGTATCAACCGGTGTTGGATTTAGAATTTTTTTTTTTATTTTTTTATTTTTATTTATTTTTATTATTTATTATTTTATATTATTTTATTCTATTTTTTTTTCTTATAGATTCTAAGTTGGCTGTTATTCCTTTATTTTATAATCGACGTTTCGAAGAATATATCAGTGGCGGATCCAGAAAATCTGTAAGGGGGTGGCGCTTCTGGCCAAAAAACGGTTTTTCAAGTCTATTTGAGGCATTAAGACTCTAATCTGTTTCGTTTCTGCTGAGAAAAATCGAAAAAGATTTCTTAAGGGGGTGGCGATCGCCGGGTAGCCTAACTGGTGGATCCGCCACTGGAATATATCTTCTTTTTCAAGATTTAAATTTTATAGAACGAATAGTTCTGAATTTGTAACGTTGAACTGTTACATTTATATTATGTTTGAGAAAGAGAACTTTTATTTATCTCTACACATGTTGTTTGGGGGTATAGGAATCACAATCCTATTCGCTCTACAGAACAATACCCAGGTCAAACAGTCCGGCTTGGAAACGGCCGGTTCCGGGTAGTTCCGTTGATTTTGTGGAAGCAGTATTCCGGTTGGAAATTTTTCGCATTTTTTCCGGTGATTTCCGATCAATTCCTGCCGGAAAGCACCGGAACTTGGCAGAAATTCGCCGGAAAAGTCCGACCGTATTTTTGATCGGAATACTACTTCCATGTTCCAGCGATTTCCCGTGTTTTCCTGCAGGATATGGTGACTTTCCCGCATATTCCCTGGAGTATCCTACGGGATCCAGTGGCCGGAATGTTTGACCCGGGTAACAGAACAGCCGTTATTCTCTTTCTCAAATATAATATAAATGTAACAGTTCAACGTTACAAATTCAGAACTATTCGTTCTATAAAATTTAAATCTTGAAAATGAAAATATATTCTTCGAAACGTCGATTATAAAATAAAGGAATAACAACCAACTTAGAATCGATAAGAAAAAAAAATAGAATAAAATAAAATAAAATAAATTCTAAATCCAACACCGGTTGATACAAATAAATCATTCCTTAATAACTAAGTCTAAAAACTCAGTATAAACATGCTATATGCTGCTGTAAAAATCTTAACTATGATTTCTAAATTATTGCCCATAAACACAAACAATTAAATAAACATTTTCTCTAATATTACTGAATGAGTGAATATTCGCCATTATAATTTCGTTCGAATCACTCATGAGATATGAACAGCGGTAGTTTGTGCCATATATAAATGATGACTCTCACTTTTTAAGGCATAATATATGAATTTGACAAAAAAAAGAAATTTTTTTACGTTCGCATACATGTATATCGTGTAGGGATTGGATTACACTCGACTCAATGTGTGAAAAAAAGAATAACTCCTAATTGTCTTATTTTGAATTTTTCTTGGGTGATGTTACAATATACAAAATAATTGTTCAACCCAGAAATACACGCATCTATCAAAAAGCAAATTCATCTTTTTATTAAAGTGTGGATCTCTGTTTGATTGGACTAAAACTAACTCAGTAAATACTCTTTTCGTCGCGTTAAGATTTTTTTGTGAAGATTTCTGCTTTCATCAATAATTCACTCATTGTGAATTCTTCCATAATAAATATTTATTAAAGATTTTGGCTGCTTTAAAATACATTACTTGTGTCTGAAAAATCACAATCTCTTGTTTCACTCTATTCTGGTCTGCTTGTGGGATAAAACAAGACTTTATAGGTGTGATGAAGATAAGAAATATTGTGAGCGAATTTTAGGACGTTTGTCCTACGCAATTATTGACTATTTATGTATCTCTACTCGTGCTTAATGATAAAACTAGCCGTCGTTGATGTCCTCCAAATGGATGTGAATGAGAACGAAACAAGGCAGACTGGTTCCATCTCTGATCATTAGGGTATATCAGCTCGTTTTCAGCATGTCCCACCTTTTTGAATTGTATATTTTTCAAAGTCAACAATCTTTAGGAAAAATCAATGACGTCTGTCGCACATTCCATGGTGCATGTACCTCAAACGCTAAAATATTTCGGTCCAGTGCAGAACTATTCAACGTTTAACTTCGAAAGCGTAATTGGTATGTTTTGAAGGCACAACAATTATTCTTTTCATTAAAGTGGTTGTCTACTGTGCGTTATTATAGGTTCTATAGTTCAATCAGTAAATGGACCTAATCTGATCGTTTCTGAATTGACAAATAACATAAACATTTTAAAATGTGCTACAGTTGAACTTGATACTATAGATTACGCTGCACCTCTTCATTTATTCATATGTCGTCTGTTTTCTCCAAAGCGTCAAGCACTTCCAAGACAAGTAACAACCAAACAAAATAAATCTATTCGTCTTGGTTGTAGATTAGAATTACCAAATGATCATATCGTAATGGCCTACTTAGGAGAAAAACAAATTTTTAACTTCTCTCTTCATGGAACATGTTGGAAAAATAATGTTCAATTCTCTGTTTATGAATCTAGCTCAAATAGTAGCAATTGTGATTCTTGTGTGTTATTCAAAGAGAAGCATGAGACGAATTGCGGATTTATTATGGCTATCATTCATAATTCAAGGAAACAATGTTATGCAGTAGTTCATACAATAAGAATTGATGGGCGAGATTTTCTCTCAATCAAAAAGAAAAATGTTGTCAATCCATTCATATTCTGGGAACAACTAACTGACCCACCACATATCGTAAGAATTGATATAAACGATATTACTGTAAAGCTTGCGCATAGTAAACAGGATATTTTTCATTTTTTTCAATTTCCAAACACAGTGGAGAGTACTTAAATAAAGATTGATTTATGTTTTTTTCGTGCGATGAAATTATCTTTCTTTTCAGAAGCCTTAGAACCATTTTCTTTCAACTATTGCTTCTCTTCTTAATAGAGATTTTATTATTCTATTTTCTTCTTATTTAGTTTTTACACCAAATCCTTTTCGCTTTTATCTTATCGAATGCTAAACTGAACCAGGTTATCACGACCATTGATACAAGACGTAGAAAAAGTCAATTTCAGAGCAAGTTTAACACATAGTTGCAAATATAGCGTTAAAATGCAAAACTTCTCGCGATCGATTCATTCTAATAACTGCATTATACCACTAATAAAAAATATCTGCGCTTTAATGGGAAAAGTAACAGTATTCGGTTGTAAAAAAACGCGTTTTTATCTCTTCAGCGATTAAACGATACCACGCATACTAATGTGATAAAATATAGCCAGAGAACGGAAATGAAAATTTCGGTTTTGAAAACGCTTACAATTCTTCGATTTTCAGAGTTGCCATGATATATTTTATAGAAAATCAAACGAAAAATAAATCAACACGTTAAAACCATAAAAAACTCCTATTTCCTGTACATGTTAACGTCAATAGTTCAATACTCTAAACACGAAAAGAAAAATTCTATTTAAAAATGTCTGGTATTCAAGAATTTTGGTTAACATCACGCATGCCAAACGAAATAATCGTTCAAACGCTATCAAAATGCCAATTTAAATCGTTTATGAGGATGGATATAATGACTGCAAAGAATTTGCGAGTTTTCATGTCGTTAAAAACGGAATATTCGCGTTTGCACGGGCACTCCCCCAAAAGTGCCTCAAAAAGTACATAAATGTGGTTTTTGTGGTGTGCAAACACGTTTTTGAGAAATTTTATCTGCTTGGGAAATATACCGTTTTGACATCGTTTACCGTCGATAAACAGACAGTAAACGAGTCCGTTTTGATCAACCTGGGTAGCTACGCTTACGTCGCGTTACTTGTGGGATTCCTGGACAGGGGCCTACAGTCGGGTCCCTGGCATTGGATCCAACTGGATCCGATGTTGGATTTTAACGGAATCCAACTCCAACGAATCACCCGTTGCACTCTGATGCCTCAAAATGCTTATTTGATCGTGAATAGAAAATGATTTTTTTCCGTCCGAACTGACAATAGGTTCGTGTATCTAGGAATCCTGTCGGATTCTTTCGTGGAGTCGGATCCCATAGGGTTTGATAAGATCCGTTCTCGGATTCAATCACCCGGGGTACGGTAAATTCGGTAACAAACCAATCAAGTGCAGTGAAATATTCGAAAAAAATGATTTTATATGGGTATAGTGGCATATCACTATACCATTACAGCTTTTATTTTGTTACAAATAGAGATGATTTTAATGAATTCGATTTTGTCACAAATTCAAATTCCCCCATCATATGAGAAAGATTGTCGGAAATGCTTTTCATTCAATTCAAAGCTCATTCCAATTTAATCATATCATACAATTTTTTTATTATTATACTATATTATGTTTAAATTAGGAAAAGGAAAAATAAATGTAATACGAACATATTTTCTATGTGTATTTATTAAGATTTACGCTAAGACTATTTTAGGTATTATGAGACGTTTTGTGTAGCAAGTAAAAGATTTTCTTCAAAGTAGAATCTTAAAATAACCGTTTACGTCTACTTGAATGATATTAATATTCTACAAAAAATAAGTGGTAAGAAATTGAATCCTTTTTAATTTCAATAGGATATAAATACTGAAAATTATAGTTATCAATTCTGACATCAAAAAGAGAAATGCATAGTAATTGTTCTATCTAGTTAAATATTATGATATTATCATTCAATTATTAATACGAGCTTCTTATGTACAGTGAATTTATGTTAACACTCTTGTGACGCCATCTTAATTTTTCTATGGAAAACTAGAATGTCGCCAGTTGATGGTAAACAATAAAAAAAACATTCATCATCTATCTTTCTTGTCGCCTTCGATGAATCATTATAGTGAGACTTCCGTCTGGGTTGAATGGCTGGCTGGATGTTCTTTCTATCTCTATTTCGACGATGTTTATAAATGAGCAAGGTGATTTATTTTATATTGTTTATTTTTATTCTCAGAAAATTTTTGTCGAAAAAATATTTTTCAATACTATAAAAAGCATAACAATCGTTGATAATCTTTATAACGAAGAAAAAACAAACGCTTATTTCAATTTCGTCTAGCAATTATTTATTTATTTTTATTGAGATTCTTTTTTTTTCAATATACTTGAACCTGTTGTTCTTTGTTTGCTTCTCTATTTAAATGGTTCATATGTTTTTGCTTAATTTTATTTCTAGATTTTCCCCTTAGTCCATTTTTATTTCTGGCGTCCCGGCTTTTTTAAAAATTTATAAACAAATTTTAATTTGTTTAATATTCAATGACATCTAAAGATAATTCTATTCATTCACCTTTACTTGATGATAATAATGGTCAACAACCAACAGAATCATTGGATACTAATGAATTACAACAACAACAACAACAACAACAACAGCAGCAGCAGTTACCACCTGATTATATTACTTCAACCATTCAAGAGAATGAACCAGCATCTGAAGATGCTGCTGCTGATGACCAATCATCAATACCCATGGATGATAATAGTATTTATGATGAAAATGGTCAAATAAAATTTCCATTAAATGATTTGATTAAACTTGAAGAACAATTAAATCAAACAAGATGGGTTGTACCAGTGTTACCTGACGGTGAATTAATTAAATGTTTACGAGCTGCTGTTCGACTTGCTACGCACAGTAAATATAGCTGTGAAATGAAAATAATTAACTATTCGTTATGCTTTTTTTTAGAATTAGATACAAAAAGTGATTTATGTCAGCGATTTATTCGAGATAGTCTTGTAAATTCTTTTACTAAAATTCTATGTGATGAAGCTGTACAAACTTGGAAACATGAAATATTTGTATGTAGAAACAAAACTACAGTTTCAAAATAAAAACTAACCATTGATTTTTCTTTTAGAAATATATTTATCAAAATTGTATGATTTTTCTTGAATTATGTGTATTGAAAATAGAAGATGATTGTTTACCATTACTTGAAATTCTTGGTCTAGTGATGAATCCTTCTTGCCGGTAAAATTCCTGTATTTTAAATTGAATTAATTGTCATAACTTTATTTTCTATTTATAGATATCATCAATCAAATCATAGTCGTTTAAGTGATTTCCAATTAGAAGCTGATAAGGAAGTATTTACATCATCAAATGAATATCGTTTACCACAACGAGTGAGAAAACTTGTAATTTGGAAAAATAAAAATAAAAACATTTTTATTATTTGATAGGGTTGGTTAATTGATTTTATAAATCGATTCGGTGATTTAGGTGGATTTGATAAAATTTTAACTCGATTTCTATCATCGGATACAAAATTAGCAATCTCGGTTGTTGTTGCATTACTGAAACCTTGGGGCCTCTGTTATGAATATTTAACACAAGCAATGGTGAAAAAGTATTTTGCACAAATTATTGTGAGTATTTATTGATATGAAAACTTTTTTGAAAAATAAAATTCTCTTTTCTAGGAATTTGTTCCACAATTTCTTGATCAATTAACAGAAAGTGATTTGAAAGTGGAAACAAAAACTGAACCAAAAAGTGATACATTATCAACAGTTATTAGATGGTTACGTTATTTAGCTTCACGTATACCAGACAATGAAAAAGAATGTCGAAATTTAGATGCACTCAGACTTAAAATGATTCTAAGGTAAATCCATGGTTCTATTGGAAACAAATTCTATTGAAAAAATAAAATTATTTATTCTAGAATTCTCAAAACCAATTCATTCAGTGGTAAAATGAATGCTCTCAATGAAGTCAATAAATTAATTATGAGTCTTAATACAATCCAACGTTCACCTATAAATCGATCTGACGAACCTGAAAGTTTAACAGCTGAAAGATTAATTGTAAGAAAAGTCAAATTTAAGAATTGTTTGATTTCCGTTTTCTTTCTCTCTCTCTCTCTCTCTCTAGCAATGGATACAAGAAAATCAAGTACTTGATATTGTTTTACGTGATTGTTTACATCAACCACAATATGTTGAAAAACTAGAAAAAATTCTTCGTTTTATTATCAAAGAACAAGCATTAAGTCGAACAGATTTAGATAAAATATGGAATTCATCCTATGGAAAACATGAAGCTATTGAGAAAAATGTTCATGATTTACTTGCAAAATTAGCATGGGATTTTTCGCCGGAACAACTTGAACATTTATTTGATTGCTTTCGAGTATGGAAATACAACAACTAGAAGTTTCTTTTTATTTATTTATTGTGAGCTTGGTTTCTTTATAGGAAAGTTGGACGAAAGCAAGTAAAAAACAGCAAGAAAAGCTACTTGAATTAATTCGTCGATTAGCCGAAGATGATAAAGAAGGTTTAATGGCTAATAAAGTTCTTGAACTATTGTGGAATATCGCACATGATCAACATTTACCCAATGAAATCATTGATCAAGCATTAACAGCACATTTGAAAATTCTCGATTATAGCTGTTTACAAGAAAAAGAAAAAACAAAATTATTATGGCTTGATAAATTTATGGATGAAGTTAAACATGATCGTGGTCATGTTATTATTTCATTAAAACAATTAAAAGAAATATGTATGCAATTCCATGAAGGTGTTTTTGCACAAAACATTCCACGCATGCCCGGTCCACAGAATCGTACTGGTGTTATTGACATATTAGAAAAGAAATATGAATTAACACGTGTTGTTACAGAAAATCTTTGCCAGTACATGGAAAACACTAGAAAACATAAAGAAGGTAAGATAGCTTTACTTTGCACGACATAATTTTGCCAACGAGTGAATTCAGTAGCGTGATATATTCAGATTCGTGATCCGGATCTCTAGTATGATAATAGGTACCTTTTTTCATTAACTTTTCGTATTCATTTTTGTTAGTCATTATACCTATCAAAAGTATCGAAAACTTCACCATTTCTAAAATATTTTACTTCTGCTTGTTCATTTATTGAATGTGTGAAAGGCATTCTTATAGATCATTTTTCAAAGAAAAACAACTTTCTCTCCATTGTATAATTACCTAAACGATGGAAGAAATGATCAGTAATATGAAATATTGTTATTTGACCTTTTTTTAGAAGCTAAAGCAAATACCTCACCGGAAGATTACTATGCCGATGGTCGATTTAATCACAATCAGCAAATTCATGAACGATTAAATTTTCTCAAGTAAACTTTTGTTTTTAAACTAAATTAATGAGACTTAACAATATTTTTCTCTCTTGTTACAGATTTATATTGAAAGAGGGACGGCTGTATCTATCTGCTGAACATTCAAAAACAATATGGATATGTCTAGCGGAAGAAGCTGTTTTTCCAAATGATCGTGAACAATGTTTTCGTTGGTTTGCTGAAGTAAACATGACATAAAAAAAAGTTCTACTTAACTTCTAAAACTAATATTCTATTTAGATTATTGATGAAGATGATTTTGAACCGAAAGCAGCAAAAGAGTTTTTTCAAAATCATTTAATGAAGCTTGAAGCTCATTTTCTAACAGATCTTGGAATGAAGTAAGTCGTTGAATCAACAGATCCAAAGAGGAAAAGCTTGGCTTCAGCACATTGAAGTACGAGTGACATACAAGTCTACATAGGTGAACTATTGTGATTCGAAGTAGTGAAGCCACACTTTTCCTCTTTGATTACGATGCATTAGATTCTCGTTTAGAGTGCCAATAAGAACTCAAAAAGAAATGATTCATTACTAAGACTTCTGTTTTAAATATGCTACCATATACTTTAACTTTCAAAAATCGCATGAGAAATATTTTTCTCGACAAAAATTCAGATTGAAATCGCAAACAGAGAATATCTGTTAAAAAGTTACTCACTAGAAAATAGTCTAAGATAGACAATTTTATTTTCATGAAATATTCAAATTTTCTAGCTGTTTCGATCGGTTCTTTAAATCTGTTAATGCTCAACTAAATAAATTGCAACAAAAACGTCGTTCAATACGTTTAATGAACGATGAAGATCTTGTTGGCATTGAATATTTATGGAAATTAATATTAAATGGTTCCGATGAAGTTGCTGATCGTGGTATACAACTCATGCGAGAAATCTATACGAATATTAGTCCACAGTTAAAAGCTGATGTTAAACGCATACATGAATCATTTATCAGTGATTGTTTTGATCGTTTACGTCCAATCTATGACAGTGTTAAATTAATGTATACGCATCAAGATACTAAACAAGAATATCATCATAAATTAAATTCTTTAATACGGATATTAATTGTTCTTCGAGAGTATTTAGCTGAATGTGATAATTCCTATCATAAAGAACGAACAATTTTGCCCATGTCAAGGTAATCAGGAAAATTTTTGTTTAAATGAAAAAACACGAAAATTCTTTTTTTTTCAGAGCATTTCGAGGTCGATCTATGCTATTAACAATACGTGTAAATACAGGTCAAAACCGAACAGATGATTTCGAACATGGATTTCATTCAAATGATACATGGGGACATATTCGAAGATTTATTCATAATCGGTAAGAATTTTCCAATTTAGATGTGCTCTTAAAAACGATTTTGTTTAGATATAAATCTTCTTATGGTGTTATTGAATTATATCGTAATAATGAAATAATTTATACAGCTGACGATAATAAAACACTTGGACAAACCGATGATCGAGATAGAATCGTACGTTAATTTTTGTATAAGAATTTATAAAAACAAAACTATATATATTTTTTTAATTTAGTCTGTGACAGCACGATGGGTTCAACATCAAACTCATGGTGGTTCAAGTGGTGAAAGTAGTTCATCCGAATCAGAAATGAATAATAATAATAATAATAATTTAACAACAGCTCACCATAATCGAAGTCTAGATTGCAGCGATACGAGTGCAGAAACCTCTTTACCATCTGTGGTAAGATAAATGTCTCTTTAAATTCTTGACGTCCAACAACTTCTTTTTTTTTCATACAGATATTTTCTCAAACGCATGAACATTATCAATTTCTCATTGACATTGCTGATTTAGCTTGTAAAGAAGGAAATACGCGTCTTCGTGATACAGCTCGTCAAATTCTTGATTTAATTCCAATTGATTCATATTCAACAAAAACACTTAATAGTTGTTTTACATTATTAACAGCAAATAATGAACAACCAAGTGCAGAGGAATGTTTTAATCGTTTAAATAAATTTTATTTTCATGTTTCACCATCACAAATGTTCTATAATCTAAAAGCTACATTAATTAATTTTTTACCTGCACAAATTCATCAAGTTTGTTTACAAGCTAATAATATTGTCGAAGGTTTACATGTACGATTTTTAAATGCTGGTGGTTTATCATGTTTGTTGAATATTCTAAGTGAAAAACATTGTACGGATCAATGTGACATATCAACACGAAAGTCAATTTATTTTATTGTACTTTACCTTCTTAAACGTCTTTTAATTGTTCTTGCTATTTATCAATTACGATTAACAAATTCGAACAGTCCATCACCATTCAATGAATCATTAGAACAAATTCTAAGTATAACACCAACAATACCATTGCCAATAATGAATGTTGTTGGCGAGCAACAGCATGTATCGATGTCAGTCGAACAAAAAATCGCAGCTACATTAATTGCACATCGAACGGATTATCCAATACTAAAAAATTCTCTATTACAATATAATCATATTCGAGAATTAATACGACTTATTTGGTGTTTAGCATCATCTTCAAAACAAAATTCTCTAGATATTAATTTAAAAAATGATTTTATTGTTATACATCAAAAATTTAAACACGAAAGTGTAAGTTTATTGTTTTATCGTAGAGACATTATGACTAAGGCATTAGGTTGATAGAACGACGAGTAACAGTACATTTCAGATATGAGTTTAGAAATCATCTATCTGTTTTTACTCGTCGAGAAAGTTACTTTTCTTTAATATCGAATATTCTTTTTCTTTTGCAGTTCCATCCAAATGAAAATTCTACTGTAAATGAAGATAATGAAGAAGACGATGAAAGTCAATTAGCTTGCCGTGAAGGATTAGAATTATTATCGATATCTTTAGCTCTTGTTCCATCCAGTGTTGAGAATTTATTAAAAGAAAACTTTTTTGAATACTTTTTTACTGATTTAATTCTCCATTGCCAATATCAAATAATTCGCCATACGGCATCGGAACAAATATTTTTATTAACATCACGTTGTTCACAAGGTCAATGTGAAAATTTAATACAATTTTTTCTTCAAAAACAATTTCAATTATTAAATAAATCTTCAGATAATTTCAAAAATTATTCATTACAATCATCGGATTTTTTTGTTTTATTATGTCGTTTATTATCATATGCTTATTCACGTAATATATCGCCACCAAATATATCTCAACAATTAAATGATGAAATTTCATATTTAAAACAAATAACATTATCTGTTGATGATCATTTACTTCGCGGACATTTAAATATTGCAAAAGAATTATTACAGTTTCAAACAAGTGAACGTAAATGTTACTATGGTATTGATCAGTTACTTATACAACAAATTATTGAACAATATCTTTTTCCGGCATCAACATTACTTTATAATTTTCGATTATTACGACGAAAACGTCTTTCAAAACAACCACTGATTAGTACTGAGACGTCAAACAACAATGATGAAGACAATGAACTTGATTTACTTAGAGAACCACCTGTTGCTATTTGCCAAACACCTATGTCAACATTAGCTGCATTCGACTTACTCGTTGTTTTAGGAACGAATTGTATTGAAAATTTAAAATTAATTGATAAATATATTACTGACCTATTTTATACAGGTAAAATACGATGAAAATTATATATTTCGAGATTCATTTACTACATTTCTTTTTGTTATAGTCCCCGATTCTAGTCTTAATGAATGGGATTTTGCTCCACTGGTTGGTCCACGTCCAAATCGAGGTTTTGTCGGTTTAAAAAATGGTGGTGCAACATGCTATATGAATTCTGTTCTTCAACAATTATTTATGATTCGATCATTACGTTCAGCACTTCTATCTGTTAAAATTCCATCAGGACATGGCGACGAAGAAACTGATGATGATGATCAACGTCGAGATACTGTATGTTAAACATTGAAAAAAATTTTCTTATTTTATTTTTTTTTATCTACGAGCGTTTTTGAATTATTTAGTATGATTCTTTTTCTGAAGCAAAATCATTTCATAAAGATAATTATGGTGTAACATCGCCAAGTAAACAACAGGAACTAAATAATACGATTGAGTCATCACCTAAAGATACAACAAATGAACGAAATGAATATAATATACAAATATTTCGTCATATACAAAGAATATTTGGACATTTACTTGAATCAAAATTACAATATTATGTTCCAAGAGGATTTTGGAAAATATTCAAGTAAGTTTTGGAAACAAAAAATTATAATATTAATTCCTATCGGTTTTTATTTTTTGCTTACATAGATTTTCAGGTGAACCGGTGAATTTACGTGATCAACATGATGCCGTAGAATTTCTAAATACAGTTGTTGATAGTGTTGACGAAGCATTAAAAATATTGAATTTACCTCAGATATGTTCGAAAGTATTAGGTGGAACATTTGCTGATCAAAAAATCTGTAAAGATTGTCCACATAGGTAATATGAGAAATAAAACATAAATAAATACTTTACTTAGAAATAAAATTCTTTTTAGATATTCACGTGAAGAAGATTTTACTTTATTAAGTGTTGATATTCGTCATAGTCAAAATTTAAAAGAATCTCTTGAACAGTATGTTATTGGTGAATTACTCGATGGGCCTAATGCTTATTTTTGCGAAAAATGCAATAAAAAAGTATAATATTTGTATTATTAGATTTTTGTAGTTTAATTCATTTCTCTCTCTCTCTCTCTTAAGGTTGATACAATTAAACGAACGTGTTTTAAAAAACTACCGCCTATTCTTGCTATTCAACTTAAACGATTTGATTATGATTGGGAACGTGAAACACCAATTAAATTTAATGATTATTTCGAATTTCCAAGGGAATTAAATATGGAACCATATACAGTTCAAGGTCTTGCGAAAGCTGAAGGTACTTCTTTTCTTAGCCTCATAGTTTGATATTCTGCATGTAATCTTTTTCTAATTAGGTATGACTGTCATGGATGAAACTACCGATGACGATCCAAAATTACCCACTACAAATAGTAATGGTGATACTCGTTATAAACTAGTAGGAATTATTGTACACAGTGGTCAAGCCAATGGCGGCCATTATTATTCATTTGTACAGAATAAGTAAGTTATTTATTTGTTTATTTTAACTATTCTAAAGAGTAAAATGGAAATTTTCTCTTTTCAGAGAAGAATTAAATTCTCCTGATCTTCCACATTGGTATAAATTCGATGATACAGATGTAAGTGATTGTAAAATGGACGAAGACGAAGAACTTCGATCGCAATGTTTTGGTGGAGATTATCCAGCACAATCATTCGATCAGCCAGTTATGAAACGGTATTTATTCATTTTCTTGTTAATTTCTTCTGTTATTAATTGTCCAATTCTTTTTTGTTTGTAGACAACGTCGATGGTGGAATGCATATATATTATTCTATGAAAAAATCTCTAATGATGAATCTAATCCAGACAATAGTCTTGTAAACGCTTTAACACAATTACAGCTTTGTATGTCGATTTAGTTTTTGTTTTGTTGTCTACATAATTCTATTTTTAATAGATGATCAAACACAACGTATGCCATTATCTGTTCAACGTAGTGTTCGAAAACAAAATATAAAATTTCTCCACAATCGAATACATTTCAGTCCTGAATATTTTCATTTTATGAAACGACTAATACAAAGTAATATACAAATTATTATTGGTTTCCATCAACAACAACATGGAGATAAAACACCGGTCACGAATGTATGAAGATCTCTTCTATTTTTTTGGTTTAAAATTTAGTTTCATGTTTTTGTTTTCTTTGACTAGACGATTGAAACGATTGAAGAATTAGCTTTAGTCAGTGTACAAATAGCTACGAAATTTCTTTTTTCTGTTGGATGGCGAACAAAGAAAGCGTTACGGTTTGTTTCAATTGATAAATTTGCGCCTTTTGTTGTTCATAGTAGAATGTCTTGTTTGGTTTTTTTATAGTGGCCCGGCAATTGATTGGACAGAATTAATCGTACATTGTATTCGATGGTCACGTAAAGCTCGATATTATTTAGCTGAAGAAGTTTTATTTAAATATCCAACTCGTTTTCAAGAATATCTTATTGATTGTACATCAGCTGAAGTAAACTACTCTTTCATAGTTGCTTTTATATTTATCTTCTATTTTGATGTAATTAGATTCGAAATGCATTTGGTAAAATGCTGGTTGCTCTTGCCAATCATTCTCGTCAAGACGAAGAAATAACGAATATCCCAACAGGTAAATTATTCTCATTATTCATAGTTCGTTTGCCTAACACCGATTTTGTATTTATTTAGAGGATATTAAGAATTATTTAACAGTTGAAGAATCTATTCTTAATCATGTTTTACGTTTGCTTAAAAAAGAAATGCCAGATAATGTTAAAATGCTTACGCAATATTTTCAATTCTTCGTTAATTATTCATCACTAGGTCGTCATGAGGTAAGTTTAGAACAAAAACAGAAAGGAAAAGCTGACAGAAACTTTCTGAATAGCTCTCCTCATTGGCTTAGTTCTAATTCATGCATAGACTTTCTCTTGTTGTTGAAAAATAGGAAAAAACAAGAATTTGATGATGTTCCTACCTTTTGGTGTCGTTAAGTAAAACTGATTGTAATTGAATTTTGTGTTTCAGTGTGAACAATTAATACGTCTGAACGTTCCAACACTATTTGTTAATTTGGCGAATGATGATAATACATCATCATCATGTTCAACATTACCACGATATGGAGAACCCGCTAAATTATTTGTTATACTTTCTACATTGATTCGTTGCTTTGATATTTCCATCTATTGCAAACCACGTCAAGTAAATTATTATCAAATTAAAAAGAAAAAGAAAAGTATTTTACTACTTTGTTTTGATCATTTTAGCCCGAGACGGATCTCTTACCGAATCCATATTATACACATGAAAATAGTCCAATATGTTCCATGCCCGAACACATGGCTGATATAATCTTTAAACGAGATGTATTTATAAAGAAAATCATTGAAGATTCAGGTTCATGCGAAGAATCGCTTCGTCTACTTCGTTTTCTTGTTTGGGAAAATCCTGACATAACGTCCATTGTTCTCAATGAAATTATGACTTTGGTAAAACAGAAAATTTGCTTTTTCTCTTTTTTATATACACTTTTTTGTTTTAGCTTGCTATGTATCATACATATGATTTTCGTGGACATCTTGATGTACTCTATATGATACTTACCATTGAAGATTCTTGGCAAGAAATTCGATTATTATATGTAATTAAAGGAATTCCCATGTCCAATGTTAATAATTCATTGACATCAGCAACAACAACAACAACAACAACAACAGCTACTACTAATAGTGGATATGAATCCACCCCTCAAAGTTTATTCGATATGTTCGCAAAAGCAAAATCAACTTATCAGAAAAAAGCATATCATTGCATCAAAACATTTGTACAATTATTCTCAAAGTAAAATTATTAAGCTTTTTGAAAGAAAAAAATAATTTAAGTTTTATGATTATTCTAGTTGTCCAAAAGCTCATCATATATTAAAAACAGATGCTGATATAAAACAACGTTGGTCACAAGCTGTTCGTTGGTTACATGAACAATTAGAAGTAATGAAGAGCTTTTTTGTTTTTATTTTATCTAAGTCTTTCTTTACTTTCATTTAGCGATCATATAATAATGTACCGTCAAATTATCCATATTATCCATCGCAAGGACCCGTTACTAGCAATGATATGTCACAGGGGTAAAAACTTAAAAATTTAGATCTAATCATATCAATCGAAATTTCTTAATTTTCGTAGTTATTTTATTGAAAGAACTCAAAGTGCTCGATCGCTACTTGATAAAGCCGTTGAATTGTATCCAGAAATGGTAATTATAATTTATTATAATTTTTAAATTCATAAGCATATAAAATAAACTTTTCTATTCGTAGGAAAATGATGATGTTGGTTCAAATAGTGATGATCTTGAAGAAGATGAACCAATGGAAAATATATCTCCTAATGTTGTTATAAAAAATGTAGCTAGTAATATTTCATCAAAAATGACTCCAATACCACGACGACCAAATTCTCCATCCATTGTTAATAGTGGATCAAATCAACGAATTTCACCAGCGCCAACAACACCAATACAACAAAATAAAACTATGCATCATCATCATCCTCGATCATAAAATAGATCTTGCAACATTTTCGCTCGATGTTCTGTTTTAACAGTGTGTGCGTGTGCCTTCTTTTTGTTTCCTTTTCGAGAGTAAATCAGGCCGGTTGATGATCTAGAATTCTGATCTGGTTAGTACAAATACTTTCCCCGTATATTATTAGCTGCTTGGCAGAAGACATTTTGATAGCCGGACAAAGTCTAACTATTCTCGTATCTATATGTGCAGAGTAGAAAGTTTTTAGAAAGCAAACGCATCATATAAAACAACAGATCATGTCTTATTATTATTTATTTCTGTGCTGTAAAAATATGTATGTTCATTTTTCTACTTTTATTTTCTTCTTCTTCTTCTTCTTTGACTTGTAACTTTGAAAAAAAAACTATATCAGCCAAAATCAAGAATATGCACAGAGTCAAGTTTTCCTTTATTTCTCTTCTCATAAAACTCGTGTTTCTTTTCTTCTCTGTTTCTGTACGTGTGTGTATGCTTCGATGTTTCTCTTGTGTAAATCTATGTTCGTTCTTGTTTGTAAGATTCATAAATAGGCCAATTACATGAAGAGTATTTTGACGATCATGACCATGTTGTTGACCTATCTCACCTGTGGCTCTCTTCTTTCTCGTTATTATGTGTTTATCACCACTACTACTTCAGTTGTATTTCCTTTCGTTTTTTTTTCTTCTTTCCTTGCTTTCGTTCGTTTCTTTAACTCTGCAAAAGAGAGCGCATGCGCGTCAGAAACAGAATAAAGTGAATATATTTTCAACAAAAATAATTAAACTGTTTAAAGAATGTGAGCTGAACAAAGATTGCCATCTAAAGTATTATTAACTATAGGATTTTCTAATAAAAAGAAAAACATATCTTTAATTATCAATTTAGAATAATGAGTTACATAGACCATATCAATTTAAGCAACATGTTTGATAATTGAATGGTTCTATTTTGATTAAACAGTGACAGAGAAAAGAAACAAAGGAATTTATCGATTTTTATCTATCATCTGTTTTTTTAGCATAGAGCTTCACATTGCTAGAATTTTAATGAAAAAAAATGCATCGAATAAAAATCTATCTATAATAATATCATTGTGTTATTAATACTGATAAGAAAAAACGTTCACTGCTTAAGTGCCAAACACCACAATAAATTAAATATCTGTTCTCTATTCTATCCTAACGAGAATCATTGAACGACTGTTTATAATAACATCTAAACAAATGCAGTGTAAATCACTAAGGAGTAGCGACATGTTGTTTTTTTATTAATTGAGGTCATTTCGAACTATTCTACGCCATTTTGTGCTACATATAATATTACTAATACAATTGTGAAATTGTAACCTATACATTATGACTAGAATATTCTTTTTCATCTGTTACGCAGCAATAATGGAATCGCCATTATGAATGTTGTGTTTCAAGGCTCAGTCTATCAAAACCTGATACGATTTACGTCGCTACTTGAATGTAGTTTAGAATAACTTCAACACGAGATTAACGCACTCGAATCATTTTTCTGGTACTACTATGTACGTTAATGTAGTTCAATCGTTTAGCTGCGCCATTTTCCATCGATATATTCTAATCTGGTATCTATCAAATTAATTATTTATATTGGTTTTCAATTAAAGAAAAACTATAGAAATATATTTTTCTTTCAAAAATACATTCTCTATTCATCAAATAGATTATGAACAACGATGTGTTAACAATGTTTGACTTCAATTACTTCTTTGAACAAACAAGTAAAATTGGTGGGTAATATCACATGAAAACAAAAATAATGATTATCATAATAATAATAATAAGATTATGTTCTTGTTTTTTTTTCTTGTATGCGTTGAAGTGCCAAGCAAATAATGATAGGTCTAGATTTTGCATTTTTAATAGAATAAATCGAAGTAAAAGATTGAGGAAACGACACACTAAAATTCAATTGATATATTGAAGGAAAAAATGCTCTCAGGTCGTTCGGATTCAGAGGGGTTAAAATGTTATTTTTTCGGGTATAAGTAAGTAAACAACTTAGAAATTTCTCCCCATTAACCATGTCCTTGTGTTATGTATATATATATATATATATATAGAAGTTTACCGAGAAGAACTCGAAATATATCCTGATTTAATCATACCCTAATGTCGTTCAGTTTCGTACGCAAAATGTTCTATATCGATCATACATAATTACACAGATCACATCCTACTATTCTATTCTGACAAGCTCAAGATGTCGCTCAACACCAATTTTGTAGTGTACTATTCTTAATAAAAAGATGTCGCACGACATGTATTTGAAAGAAAATAAACTTATTTTTTCTAGAAATAAATATTTTTCTCTTTGAAACACTTCAATTAAATTTAAAATCTTTGTATTTACATTTTGATTGCTTGTCAGTCATTGTCTATCCAAATAATACCAATATGCTGTAAGCAAGAATTGGTTTCCCTTTCCTTTCTCTTGTTACACATTTATTGTTTATTTTGTTTATTGTTGCCTATTTAAGTCTCACTTTCAATTTCAACCTACTAGGTAACAATGGCACTTGCAAATCAAGTATGTCTATCAGCTCATTAAAAAGAAAGATCCTATGTTTCATGTCATTCTTTTAATTAACTAGGATGATGAAGATGCTGCACAACTTAAATTTCCAAAAGAATTCGATAAAGCTGAACCAATGATGATATCAGAAGTATTACTTATGCTTGAGCAACGTCGACAGCAAAATTCCAATGCGAATGGTCTTGATGATGACGATGATGAAATAACATCATCAGAAGCATTTAATGATACAGTTGCTTATTGTGAACGATTCAGTAAATTTAAAACAAAAGAAGCCATCGGTGCTGTTCGAAATTTACTTTTTCCAAAAGATCAACCTAATGGCATGGGATCAACAAATCCATCGTCGGGTTTACATAAATTTGAAGCTGCATTACTTGCTAATCTTTGTCCACAACAAGCCGTGGAAGCTAAAACATTAATTCCATCTTTAGATAGTAAACTAGATGATGATGAATGTCAGAAAATTGTTGATGAAATTCAAACCTATCGAAGTTTTCAATGTTAAATAAATTGTTGTAAAGCTAAATATTGTTTATCATTTTTATTATTTCAGATTTATTTTTTTCCTTTTTTCGTTTTTTTTCCTACATCGATATGAAATCGAATGGACGGTAGTGAAACGCAAATATCCTATCAGACAGATTCTCAAGCAGCAGCATCGGCAATGGCCAATGTCGATGCCCAACGTCCATTATATACAGTGCCTGGTATCCTTCATTTTCTTCAACACGAATGGACTAGATTTGAAATAGAACGACAACAGTGGGAAACGGAACGAGCTGAATTTCAAGTAAAATAAAATCTACACTTGGAAACGCATATTTTTCATTTTGCTTTTTTTATAGGCACGTATTGCTTTTCTACAAGGTGAACGACAAGGACAAGAAAATCTAAAGAATGCACTTGTTAGACGCATTAAAATGCTTGAATATGCATTAAAACAAGAAAGGTAAAAAATTCTAAAAGAAAAATAATTAAGAATAATGACGACTCTTTTTCTGTTTGATAATTCTCAAAGGATATATATTCGCCTCATGAGACAAAAAACATACACATTGTCTCATGTAATTTTAATTATTTAGATTAAAATTCAATAAACTAAAATATGGAAGTGAAAACGCTCCAGTAGAAGATCATAAATCAACATCGAATGATGCACCACATTATGATGATGGTAAAATTTTTTGTTTTAGAAATTTTGTTGAATTTAATTGATTTTGTTTTAGATGAAAATAAAGATGGTGCAAATTTAGGTTATGGTGATAATAGCGTATCATTTAAACAAGGCCGTCAATTACTTAGGCAGTATGTTATTTAGTAAATTCAATTCCAAAACAAAATGGCTTTCTCTTTTTTCCTCTTATTAGATATTTGAAAGAAATTGGTTATGTTGATACAATAATTGATATACGTTCGACAGCTGTTAAGAAACTACTTGGAATTAAAAGTGAAACGAATTTCAATGCAAGTAATAATAACAATAATAATAATAATAATAATAATATCAGTTTAAATGGTGACATTAAACCGTCAAACGAATCAAAAAGGTAAAAAGAAAAATCTAGGCGAATTTATTAATTTACAAAATATTCTCCTTTACTAAAAGAATCATTCCAAATATTGTTAAAAATGCCACAAGCGATTTAAGTAAATCAGTTCTCGCATCACTTGTCTTTCTCAAAGAAGATCAGCCTGATGAAGATTCAAGGTAAATTTATTCAATCATGAAATACGAAAGAAAAATATTTGTTTTGTTTTTCCTAGTGATGATGATATTGATTCTAGCCGCATCATGATTAAATCGAATAATGGTAATACAACGAATCATAATTCAGGTCTTGACACACTTAATGATCTCGACGGTGAAGAAGTAGCTCTACATGAATTCGATTTTCTTTCTGGCGAATCAGCTGCTTCTTCAAATGTAAATCAAATGAAACCCAATGGTAAATAAATAATAATATAATTTTACGCATCTAATATATTTTTATTGTTTTCATTAGAAAATAATAGTGCTGATTGGGATGTTGATCAATCTCGATTAAATCGATTGAAAGAAGAATATAAACGTGAACGTTACGGTAAACAACATCAACATCATACAAGTAATTCATCATCGATTCGAAATAATTTATTCGATAATGGAAATGACGATACATCTTCTGATCCGCGAGCATTTTCAACAGATGAACAAAGTTTGTTCATTACTTATTAGAAGAAAAAAAAACATGAGATGAACTTTCATATTTTTCGGTTTAATAGTTAATCGTGGCATGGTTGACACAATCATGTTTCGAAATAGTAAAAATTTCATGGGCGATAATGCTATGGATGGTCTTGATGAATTAGCACGTGTTACAGTTTTGAATGATAATGAACCACAAGATGATGTATGACTTGATCTTTTCTTTTGCTGACAATTCATTCAATCATTTCTTTTCCTCTATTAGACAACAGCAACAGATTCATCTGATTTTCGAAAGACATGGAATGTTAAATACGTCTTACGAAGGTATTTTGATTTTTTTTCTATAATTTGAAACCAAATTAAAAATATTTTATTTAGCCATTTGGATGGTATACATTGCGTTACATTTCATCCAGTTGAATCAGTTGTTATAACTGGATCTGAAGATCGTACACTTAAATTATGGAATCTTGAAAAAGCTGCTGTTCTAAGAAAGTAAGAAGAAAATTTCCCTGAAATGTCAAATCTATTCTTTCTAATTTAGATCAGCATCGACAACACAAGATCTCGAACCCATCTATACTTTCCGGCGGCATACGTAAGCTTAATAAATGAAAAATGACGTGAGCTAATCGAATTAATTTAAATTGATATAGAGGTCCTGTCTTGTGCGTGGCAATGAATCCGTCCGGAGAACAGTTTTATAGTGGTGGTCTTGATTCAATTATATCTGTATGGAATATTCCGAATTCAGATGTTGATCCTTATGATGCCTATGGTGAATTCATAATTTAAAAAAGTTTCTATATGAATAATTAATTTTGTTTTTCGTTTTTAAGATTCAAATGTTCTATGCAAAGTCTTGGAGGGTCATACAGATGCTGTTTGGCAATTAGCAATATCCGGTCAAAAATTATTATCATGTTCATCGGATGGATCTGTACGATTATGGGATTCAAATTTGAGTCAATCATTACAATCAACATTTACTAGTGAGTCATTTTCATCAATGAAGCAATGGTTTTCTAAAAATAATTTTAATAGACGATGGCATTCCATTGTCTATCGATTGGATAATGCAAGATACAAATCAATTTGTTGCCACGTATGATTCATTGAAAACAATGATTTTCGACGCAGAAACTGGAAAAGTTGTAACGCAATTAGCTAACGATAATTCAACAGCAGATGCAAATTATCGAGTAAATAGAGTAATAAGCCATCCATCGCAACCAATTATCATAACTGCACACGATGATAAAAAGATACGATATTTCGATAGTAATTCTGGTAATCAAGAACCTATAATTTATTTAGTTTTTTGACATTGTCTAAATGATGGGGTTTTCTTCTTTACAGGACGAATGATACATTCAATGGTAGCTCATCTAGAAACTGTTACTGCATTAGCAATCGATCCACAACAGACATGTCTGCTATCTGGCAGTAAGAAAGAAAAAAAACGATTATCTATTTGATACACAAAAGACAATTTGTTCTTTTTTTTTAAGGTCATGACCGTTCAATACGTTTATGGAATTTCGAAACGAAAAATTGTATACAAGAATTCACAGCTCATCAAAAGAAGGATGACGAGTCTATACATGACGTTGCATTTCATTTATCCAAACCCTATATGGCTAGTGTTGGAGCAGATTCAATAGCGAAAATTTATGCTTAAATAATAAAAATCTTGATGTCTCTTCTTCTTTTTAGCATGCAGAGTCTCTAGTTTTGTGTTGTCATCTTTATCATTTCTTTTCTGTCTCCTTGGTGTACCAGATATAAAACAAAAACCATCATCTGTAATTTTGTCACACGAATTCTGTTTTTATAAAAAACACAAATTTCTTTACATGCAAATTTATTCTTTTTTTCCTCGTTTTTTTTTGGTGTACATAAAAACATCAACATGTGTGTGTGTGTGTGTGCGCGTGTGTGTACGTCTTTTGTTCATTCTATTTTCACTTTGAAATGCGAACAACTAATTAAAACAGAATGTCATTTTCTTTTTTTTTTGTCCTTTTTTTCTTTGGTTCACTATCTAATCTATCGTGTATTTCTTGTCCTTTTACTGAGAAAAAAATATATTAGCATTAAAAAAAAACTTCGAGCAAGGCGTGTGTAGAAAACACACTCATCTGTTTTGTTTTGTTTTATTTTGTTTTATTTTTTTTCTCTCTCTCTCATTTGAATCTTAAAAACAGCAATCAAAGATGTCTAACTTTTTCCTGTGAAGATTGACAGAGACAAGTATTTGATTCTTTAGTTTTATAATTTCCGGGACTGAATTCATCGACCCGCACATATAGAAGGAAATATGTTAGTGGTTGCTTTTTATAGAATTAACTCATCTGTCTATGTTCATATTATTATAAAAAGGAAATGAATAAAATGCTTTCGAATCGAAATTATATACAAATAAAACACCTATTGCATTGCCTTTTCAAGCCTCCCGATACCTGGTTTTCTGATCAGAAGAATAGTCCGAAATGATTTTTCTGAACACAAGCGTCGGTATTCCCGATCGCCCTTCATTATATCGAATGACTTTTTTTGGGTGTGGATGTGGAAAATATGTTGAACCATAATGTCTGATTTTTTTGTAATTATGCCTCTTGGCTATTATAACAGAAGAACAGAGAGAAGAACGTTTTGATTATTGTTCATTGTAGTGTGTACTCCTTAGTCTTTTCATTAGGACAAAAAGTGTAAATTGATTAAAAAGAAAACGGGCGCTACAGTTTGACATGTTATTTCTAATGAAATAAGAATCTAGATCTACTACATAAAGGTCTATAGAGAATTATGGTTTACATAATCAATTATTTACAAAATATTGTTTGTTGGAATATCACTTAACCATATTTCGAGTATATATTATAAATTGTTCATGAGATTCAAAGTAGAACCTCATTATATTCTTGAATAACATTAGCTAATAAGTCATTTCATGGTTGATTCGATGAATTCCCTCACTAAGTACGCAATATCAGAGTTCTAACCTTTTTTCTATTAATGTTAATTAGTGAATAGAGAACCTTATAAAATACAAAATCTTAAATGCAATTTTCTAAATTCGATAATACAATCGATAGCAGATCCTATCGTTTAATAATGTATCAAAAATATTTAACAAAATGGTTCTATTGTGAATTGATCTTAACTGTATATTTTGATTCGAAAGTATTTTTGCCGTTGGTCAATATAAATGAATCATAGAATAAAACATTTACTATGTAGTTCCTAAGAGGATAGCCTGAATACGTTCGATGAGATCAATGCTTTCTCTCTCTGCACTGATATGATCCATTTGTCTGTTTCGTATAAAATCAACATAAAGAGGAAAAAAAACAATGATCATTGTATCTGTATTTTGTTCGATACTTTTGTCCATGTGTTTTCTTTTCCGCTCCCGTTCAATATAATAGAAAGAGAAGAGTGAAAGGTCTTGTTTCTCATATACATTTGTTCCAGACATTCATTAGAATATATACACTCGTATACTGATTATTTGTCGTATTTCGTGATCGGTTTGTTATTTATACTAGTCATATATATATATATATATATATATATAGATATAGATATGGAGAGTTCACGTGACGGTTATCGTGGTCGATATCGTGATCGACATAATAACTTTTCTACGAATCGGAATAATTATACTGAACGATCGACAAGCAGAAATTCTCGGTAAAAAAAACATTATATTTTTTCAATCTATACAATTAAAAGAAATTTTTTTTCTTTCAGTGGACGATTTTCGCGTGGTAGTGAAAATGATCATAATGGTAATTTTTCATCACGAGGCTCAGAAAATGAAAATTTTAATTATCGTACGTCACGTAGTTCAGTTAATTCTCGGCCTATTTCATCACGAAATGGTCTACCGAAACATAATCGTTATCAGCAAGATGATGATTTTCAAGCCCCATCGCATTTTTCTTCCTCTTCTTCATCATCTAATCGAGCAAACAATGTTCAAACAAATTATTATGATAACCATTCACCTCCATCAAGATTTGATCGACCATCAAATCATTGTGATACATATCGATCATCCGCAAATGAACACCTGGTTCTTTCCAATGTTTCATTACCTCCAACATCTCTATACTATGCTTCTTCTCAGTCAATGTCGCCACGTCTACGTGATCGTGGATCATCATCAGTACCGTTGTCATCGCAACATATTGATTCAGACCGTAGTCGATATATACCAACAAATTATCGGTAAGTTTTGTTTTTCTAGATTCTAATTAAATATTTTCATCATTTACAAAATATTTTCAGACGAAATAGTCCTCCACCACCTGTAGCATCCTATCGAAATGAACGATCAATGGATTATGGATCTCGAAATATCAATAATGATATATACATGAGTAATGAATGCAGATCTGCCACGCCTCCATCTTTAGCTCCTCTATCCATGCGTGACGATCCATATGGTGAAATGTATCGAGCAAATGATTATCCTCCACGTTCTGACCGGTACGATATACCATGTAAGTAATAATGTAGGCCAATTGTTTTTCAATTAATCCACTGCTGTTAACACGATCATCATGTTCCTTTCTCCTTTTATCGCTCATTGAAAAATGATCGTTTGTTCCTATTTCATTTGTATACAATTCATTAAGGTTTCGGTTAATTTAACTAAACATAACAAAACAATATCCTGTTTCTTTTCCCTCCGTTTGATCATATTCAACAAGCAGATATAAATCATTCATTATCATAATGATTAATTCCTCAGACATGCGTACTCATATCTTTATTCATAATGATTGATATTCTATGTACATGGATCAGAGAAAATCTATCATGGCCGTATTTCAATTCAATTGTATTCAATCGTAACAACAAAATAATTATTCAAAATATAAAACTAATCATAATTTGAAAGAGAAACCAGCAAAATATCACCTCTCTAATATGTAGATCTCAGAAAAATATTCGAAAGTTGTACATACATATTTTCTTAAAACTTTGTCAACAATCAAAAAGAAAAAAAAATGAATCCTTTACTTTGTAGCAAATCGAAATAATACATCATCACGTGATTATCCAATGGTGCCTGTATCATCGTCTAGTTATCGCAATGACTTGTATAGAAGTTCATCAAATGTTTCGATGTCATCACCATCTTCATCATCATCGTACATTCCACGTGAACAATATGTACAAGATTTTAACTATCGTCCAATGTCCCAGCCAAGAGATTATGGAACTACATCATCGTCCTCGTCACGTACGAATTATTCATCATTGATGGATCCTCAAGAAAGTTCATTTCGAAATCCTCGAGATCATGGCAATCGTTCATCTCATCGAGATCGTCCAATTCTAAAACGTTCCGGTTCAAGATATGATGATGACGATGGACCAATTCCATCTAAACGACCTATGAGACGATAAAAAAAATGCAAATAAATTATCCATTTTTATTTTTCTTCCAGAATTTCATCGTTTTTGTTCACCGATGAGTTTCATATTAGATAAGAAAAAACACCATATGTAGTCATCTCCATTGCATGTACAAACAGTTTTTTTTAATGTCTGTATGTTTTTGTTTGTCTATGGATCATGTATATTGGAAAAAAACAACTGTAAAACTTTCATTGATTTTTTTTCGTGGAAAGAAATCTCACTCAACATATGTAGCAGAAACTTCTATTCGTATTGCAAATATAAACAAGTGATATTCGAACTTAATCTTTCTTTTTTGTTTAAAGAGTCGCTTGCCATCGGGTAAAAAAGAAGGTTGGTTTATTTTTTTCAATTGTATTATGTTTATTCGATGTTTATTTTCTTGTTATCCTAGACGAAAATATGGATGATTATATACAATGCGTGATCAACATTCAAGGATATGTGATACGAAAAAGTAATTGATATGGATTCTTTTTTTTTCTTAATCGGGAAAGAGCATTTTTCATAAAATTAGAAATATGATATTTTCTTTTGAAAAACAAAATGAATATTATCAATTTATACGAGACAATGACGTGTAACCCTTTTAGTACGACTTCAGTGAAAAAATTACCTTCGGATTACTTTTGTCTGATCGACATGTAAAAAATAACAAAACTCGATTTTCTTGGAATAACTATGAAATTATCTTGAGAGCGTGCTTGTTTCTACGAATCTTTCTAATGAGTCTACGAATGATGAAAAGTTTTATTCAATAGTTATCACATATTATGAGAGAATATTAGTGTTGAAATTGTTCTTGCGCATGTGAATTCAAATGAAAAACAAAATCTTACGAAAGTATTTCTCTATTGTTTCTTTCTTTTTTTTGTAGTTACTCAATGACTCAGTTTCCGCAAAACTTCTTTTGAATAGGAAAGTTTTTTGTATACTCTTGCAATTGTTTTTCTTTGAATGGTGCACTTCCGTGTAATCAATAGAATTTATTATCCTTTGAGTTTGTCAGAGAATCAATTTAGTATGGCTATTCAATATCTTAGATACCATCAGAGTTGCTGAATTTCTCAGTCGATTCGATCTCAATAATTTCAAGAGAATAGGAAAAAAATTTTTTTTAAGATGCCGGTAAATGTAAAAACAAAATTTAGTTTTATCTTGTCATTTATTATTAGATAGAGCGTTACAAATTGATGAAGAATATTTAAATTTCAATTGTCGTATTTGCGTTTATGTTCGAAACAAAATCCAAAAAACTGATTGACAAGATGATCGAATTAGAATCATGTTATTTTTACGTTTAATCCAAAAAATGCGAACAGTTTGACGTTATTCACATATAAGAAAATTAAAAAAGCCTTATCAGTTAACAATTGTTGACCTGCTTTTAAATAAAATTAAGTCATCTAAAAGCACTTCAATTTTCAGTTTAAAACATGATTGAAAAAAAATTCACAATGCACATATTGTTAATGAGTTTGCCACACTTTATCTTAACATACATTTAAATCGAAAAGAAAAAAGGTTTCTGCTTTAAGTTTGCATTTTGCGCATTTTATATTCTTGTCTAAGTTTTATATGAGCAATCTCATGGTTTGCTTTTACTGTAGAATCGTAATTAACACACTCAGCAATCACACGTGAAAAATAACGTGTAGTGAATCTTATCGTCATCAATCTATTGTGTTATTAACGACTTGAAAATAATCTAGAAACGATTGAATAACAAAAAGCTATTATTAGAACCATTGTATTCTATAGAAAAACATATTTACATCGTTACCCTTATCAAGCATCGTATCCGTACGTTTCAGTGTGAATTACTTTAACTCGTCTATTGAATGACTCTTATGACTACCTTTATTTCTTTGTTATATAAAACTAGTAAGATTAGTTTAATGAAATAATTTCAATGTAAAATATGAAAAAATTCGATTGATTTTTTAGGTCAAGTGACATATTAATTTTAGTATTTCAATTTTTAATTATATTGTTATGTACAAAGAAGAAGAAAGAACGATATCCTTGAATTTTTCGATTCAATCAAAATATCTACGACTTCAATATTTATTATTAAGACAATTCTATTATTTTATATTGTCCTTGTTATAAATATGATTGAAATGTATTATCAGAAAGGAATCCTACTATGTTTTAAAATAAACTAATACTGATATTTAAAGAAACATGAATGTCCTAAAATAAATAATAAAAAAAAGAACAAATAATAAAATTGAAGAACATGAACAAAAAAACAACATTGTTTCTATGTTATCTCTTCGTTTGAAAAATGAAGAAATACTTTTGTTTTCTTTATTTGTAGATTGTAAATAATGACTAAACAGAGACATGGTGGACGACAAAATAGGTCCTCTGGTGGGTCCGGAGGTGGTGGCAGAGGAGGTGGTGGTGGTGGAAGAGGCGGCGGAGGCGGCGGAAGAGGGGGTGGAAGAGGCGGTGGAAGAGGTGGTGGCGGTGGTAGTACTAAACTAGGAAAACTTTCGTATAATTCAGGCGAAGAACCTGCATTTATAAGACAATTTAAAGAACGTACTGGATACAAAGCACCAGCAACAACTGATGATAAAGTAGAATTTTCTTTTAATATTTTGAATCCTTCATTCTGATGATTTTTATTATATTTGAATATTAGCGTAGAACACTTATGAATGATACCAGTGACAATGATGAAGGACCACGCGATGGAGATTATAGAAAAGATGATGAAAAACCTCAAATAGTTCAATTAGGTGTCACCGATTTAAGTAAAGAAGAAGTTGACATTGAAATAGCAAAAGTAAAAGAAGGTAAATTATTTATTTCCAAGTTTTCAAGTTCAGAAAGAAAAGCTATCTGTGTTTTTCACCTTGAATTGTCTCGAGGTCGCAAAAACAGGCTATTAATCAAAGCGAGGATTCAGTTTTCCATCATAACACTCCTATTACAAAATAAAATAGTGTTTTCTGTTATGACGGACAAAACAATTGTTTCTATCTATATGATACAGTGAAATATTTTCTAAATTTAATATTCAGAATGATTATTGAGACGCTTGTTTTTAGTCTCATCAAATACAGCTGTTCCAAAAATAGATATGATTGTATCATTTTTTTTCTATATTGCATTTGAAAACAAATTACGCTTTAGACGCATTAATATTAATATTAAAATGATAGATTTGTTTTCATTTTAAAAGTACATGAAATTTAGTAATGTATCCAGTTGAGGTCAAGGCTGTGAGCAACTATATTTAACATAAAATTGCAAACTTCTGTTGTAAATAAATGCCATATTTTTCAAACTTATTTACATATAGATCAGTTCAATAAATTATTTAAATGTTTTCTTTTTGTATTGAAAATTTTCATGGAAATTTTTTATTATTATTTTAAGCTGAGGAAGAAAAAAATTGCATTGACTCGACTGGGCGTTTATTGTTTCGGAAGCCGAAAGAAAAATCAGATGAAAGCGACACTACAACTACAGCAAGTAAATCTGATATTGTTGAAATGGCATCAAATAAAACAAATAAACGAAAACATACAACAGCATCAACAACTACAGAAAAAGAAAGTCATCATCATCAACATGTGAATGAACCTAAAAAGACTAAAACACAATTGCTTTCATTTATGGATGAAAGTGGATTTGATGGAGATGATTAATTACTTGTATTTCTTGTCTATTCTGTAAATAAAAAATCAAATAACTGTAATTGATTCATAATTTCTCAATCTAATCTTCTAATGGAGAAAAAAGGTAGTCTTCTTTTTTATGCTTCATATGAAATTAGCATTTAAATATCATAAATGAATCCATTCATGACAGGTTGTTATGCTTTCTCTATTCTCCGTGAATTAATTTACTAATGAAAAAAAAACAGTCAGAACGTTGTGGCTCTACTTGCACTTTTTCCAGTCGAACAAACTAAATTCATACATGCATAAATAATTTCTCAATGAAAGTTTCTTATATAATAACTGTTGTCATAGATTCACTTTCAGTGTTGTTGTTGTTATTGTTTCTTTGTATAAAAATGGCATTACGATGTATTAGAGAAACAAAATAAATTTTATGTCTACTTTTTTCAACTTAAAAATCAGACATAGATAACATATACATATATACTATAAAGATCAAATAACATAGACAAATTGATCAGTGACATGTTCGTTTTCAATGTCGGACGCCGAGCTCTATTTTTTCCTCATCTGCTGTCTGTCAGTCACATATCTATCTTCAGAAGACCAGATTAAATTTCATGTTAGCACATTTTTCTTTTTATATATGCTTGTAACGCAATCGGATAGACATTCGATTATCTTTAAATCAATGTTATTTACATAAACATATATACATTGTTTATCCTCAAAGTTATCTGAGCAGACACTTGTTGCTATTTTTAGATGTTCTATATTTCACATTTTCATGAGATATTCTGGGCGTTTATGTAATTCCCATTCAGTTATATACTTGATCCCACCTATGTGTTAATCGTGTGTGAAACGTGGGAATAGTACCAGAGAGAAAAACAAAACATGACAAATATATATTTTTCGATACTGTAAGTGACGACATCATCCTACTCATAGATTGATTTATATATATATTTGCTTATAGGAATATTAGTATTGACACCATTTACATATATTTTTCTTCTTCTTCCTTCGAATAATTAAATAAATAAGCTCGTACTCTATTATTTGCCATTATTAAATATGTATATACGTAGAAGAAAATACTCAGGTTAGTAATCATCATATATAGCGATTTATATATATATATATATATAATCGATGAGTAATAGTCACTTACATACGAAAGTATGCCAATTCCTTTGAAACGTTTGCACTCATACTACTCGAGTTTGATTCTTTTTATTTCTATCTATCATAGAAGCATCTTGTAAATATACTGATGCACATTCATTCATGTCGAGGTCACTCTAACATCACCCGACAATAATAACAGCATTTTAAGACGCATATAAATGTAGCATTTCGTACAGATTTTAAGGACATAGTCATTTGGTATCATATGGCGTATTTTTCTATTTTGCATCTGTATGATTTATCTGAAATAAAAAAGACGCCTGCTGGCGAATATTCTATTAATTCAAAATGTTACAATTGAATAATTGCCGTCTTATTTTTTTTAATTTTATTTAATCGGTATGTATTCAATATGTCAGAAACTAGAAAATCGTATCTCTTAGTTCCTATGCATGCAGGAGTATGTACTGAGTCATTATTGACGTATATAATTTATGAAAACTTTCGCAACAACATGAAATAGTACATGGAAGAAAATGGCAACCGAAGGAAGCAACAAAACGAACGCCAATACACTATTGATTACTCATGAACCAAAAAAACGTAGATGTGCGTATGAATGTATGTTTGCTCGAACTTTACATGTACGGAGCTTCGAGATTTGCGATGGTGACGATTTTCCCCGAAAATTTCATTTAAAAACTTACCATCTAGAATATTCTGCTCTTTTTCTTCTTTTCAATTACTCGAATAGGGCAAGACGAATGCAAACGTCACCACTAACCGACACTTTATAGTAACTAAATAGACGTGATATTTTTAATGAAAAAATAAAATAGAGGTATCAGTTATAGGTACTTCCGTTTTATTTTTCTCTTCCTACACTATATCAATGATTTCAAAAATCACAAACATATTCTTAAGCAAATACAGGTAGAATTAGTACGTGTAGGCTTTTTCTTTTCTAGCATGAATAGACAAGAATAATCTAGTAAACTTTTGAATATCAGTAATTTTGTTTTGAATATAATGTTACTTGACAATTTACTAGTTCTATTCAAAAGAAGAAAAAAAAATTTCCGTTTGATATAATTATTTCTATATTACCGTATGAATATCGTGAAAATAAAGACAGGTTTGGGTCGTTTCCCTTTATCCTTCTCTTTCGTCTGTTTAATGTACGTTTTCAAGTAAATATTTTTTTATTTTCACCAGGTATGTAAAGAATTTCTTTTTTCATTTTAAACTAATTGAGAATAACGTTTTTTTCTCTTTCGTAGACGAATAAAATATATATGCATTTAATCAGTTAGTTGACAGACAGTTCTTTGTTTGTCTGATTTGAACTTCGATTTGAACAACGTGTCCTTTTCATTCTGTTTGTTATTATTTATTTGGAATAGACGAAAAAGGCAAGATCGTCCTCCTCCTCCTTCTCTTCTTCATCTTCACTACAGTCGTCTGTCTCTCTTTATTCATATAGCTATATATTTACATCCTTTGCTTCTTCTATCACAACTAGAAATGATTGTTTATTATGTCCTACGCATTCGTCTATATCACCATCGAATTAGTCTAATGATGGCAAAGACATTTGCTTGATCCATCGTTCGTTATCTTTCTTTTGTTTTAATTAAACCAATTGTTTGAATAGGATTCTTCTCCTTCGTCTACTTCTGATGACGTCGTGCGTACTCGGCACTATAATATTTCCTCCTCCGCTTTGCCCTCCTACGTTTATGTCTGTCGCAAAATAAAGAACAGCATGCTATTCGGCTATTTTTTTTGGTTACCAGCCAAGTACGAGCATGAGAGCGGCAAGAAAAAAAGAAACCTCTAATGTGCGCTTGTTTCATTCAACTATTTATTTTGGATGTTAGCCAATGCAAAGGATTGGCTTCTTTCACCTACATTTTTTTTTATTCGGCCGTGCTTGTTTGCGCACAACTCATTCATGGACGCACTCGCGCGCATATTTGTATTTCTTTTCTTTTTTTCTTCCTTTTCTTTTTCGTTCGCCAGTAATGATAGAACGGGTCATGTCGGTTGGCAAGCAGTAAACAGAAGCAGCATCGTCGTCATTGTGTTTTTGTTGGATAGACATATCGTTTTCTTCCTCTTTTTTTTCCTTCTCTGTGTCTCTCTCGCTTTCTGACGATGAGAATATCCCTTGAATTGCGCATACAATAAAGCGAGACAAAAGAAAATGAGAAAGAAAAAAAAGAAAGAAAAAGAAAAGACAATTCATTTTGCAATTTTTTTCTCCCATTATCGCAACACACTCACGCATACACGTATGCACAGTAGTTCGCAATCATTTTGTTGTCAATGAAACAAATATTTTCATATTTGATATTTTAGATAAGCATTTTACTAGTCAAAATTTCTACTATTCTTATTCTACAATAATCGACATTTACTGAAAGACAACAAATTTCTAATATCAAGATCAATAAAACGATCATCTTTTATCATTATGACTACCCTTGTTCTTCCTCCTTCTTCTCAGCAACAGCATCATCATAATAATAATCATCATCCACAACAACAAGACACAACAGTTCATCAACAACGGCCAGAAACTAGTACAACATCAACAAACAAAGCTCGATCAAGTAAGTTCAATCAAATTGTTTACGATTATCTTATCATCTATAGGTGAAAGAGTATAAATATTGAAGATAGTAAAAATATTGGTTATTACGTTCACTCATCTCTTTTGTTTGAAAGCTTGTCATTGGTATAATCGATGATGATATATACCAGAAATATATGGTTAATGTACAATAGGTTCTATTTCTTGTCGTCATACAATAAGACAGTATAATTCACTGAGGTGAATATGGTAGAAAGAATATTTTCTATAATGTGTCTTCGTTGACTGTATATTTTCTAAAATGGAGATAAAAATGAATTGATAGAAATATTAGTTGATTTTTAACTTTTTTTTTCGATATATATTAATTTCTGTGTTTATTTAAGCTGTTGTTGATCCTCTCCATGCACGATATTTAATAGCCCATAAACTGGCATCAGGTGGTTTTGGAGATGTGTATGCCGGCGTAAGAAAAAAAGATGGTATGCAAGTAGCAATTAAAGTTGTAGCAAAAAAACGAATGCGTGAAACAAATTCAGTAAGATATCAATAGATAGTTAAGTAACGAAATTAATTAAACTTCATCATTTGTTTTGTTTTAGGCTGACGGAAAATTACCACTTGAAGTTGTTTTATTACGTCGTGTAGCTAAAGTAAAAAATGTTATACATATGTTAGAATATTTTATTCACAATGATCAACTTGTTATTGTCCTTGAACGGCCTGATCGTTGTTGTGATTTATATGATTTTATATCTGAACGTCCAGGCGGTCTTGATGAGCGTTTAGCACGCGATTTCTTTAAGCAAATTATACAAATTCTAAAAGATGTACATGCATGTGGAGTAAGTAAAAAAGAAGAAAAATTAACTAGTTAACAATTTTTAATATTCTAAACGAATTTTTTTCTTTTATTTGTAAAGGTTCTTCATCGAGATATTAAAGATGAAAATTTTCTTGTTGATATGCGTAGTGGACAGTTATATTTAATTGATTTTGGTTCTGGTGCTCTATTACAAGATGGAATTTATACTGATTTCGAAGGGACATCTTGTTATGCAGCTCCGGAATGGGTTACATGTCGACGATACTTTGGTTTACCACAAACTGTCTGGTCATTAGGAATACTTTTATACGATTTAGTATGTGGTGATATTCCATTTTCGGACGATTTAGCTATAATTAAATGCCAACCACCATTTCCAAGTCATCTTTCGCCAGGTAAAATATTAAACTATTAACAAAACATAGTACTCAATTGACAAAATAGTAGTTAGTGATGATAGTCAAAATGTAGAACACAAATTATATATCAGTATTCTTGTTGTTAAGGAGAAAAAATACTACTTCAACTATTTAAAATAACACGATCTAATCAATGGAAATGTTTCGTTTTGTGAAAAGAAATATTTTCTTTTTTTCCTATGGGCTTTCTTATGAATGTATAATGTATTAAAAGAAGAAGAAGGAAAAAAACGACTTGTCACGCTATGTAACATCATAAACGAGCATATCGCCCTAAATGTTATACTAATGAAACATTGTTAATTATATATTTACGAATTCATTTTAGAATGTATACAACTAATTGAACAATGTTTATCAATAAGATCATCAGAAAGACCTTCATTAGATCAATGTTTACAATCTTCATGGTTAAAGTTCCCTTCATCGAGAGACTTATGTTTATCATTAGTTCCACGTCGTCGTGGTGGACATAGTAATAATCAATTAAAAGACTTACATTCATTGTCGAAATCAACAGCAGGTTGTCTTACCTCTCGTGGTAATTCATTGTAGTTTTAACGTTTCTTTTTTTCTTTCCCTCTTATCTTTGTTTTTCTCCGTCTGTCGTTTTTGTTCAATGATTTTTTTCTTTGGTTTCTATGCAAATGATGTGCATCATCTACATATGCACAATTCAACCATGTACATCTTTTACTTTAATTCACAAACTCGCTTATACCAAGAAAAAGAAATCAACTAACATTATTTGTACAGATCAACTGCGCATTCGTTCGACTGTCGCTCACTCTCTCTCGCTTTATTTTTAATATGTATCCTTTATTTTCTTTCTCTTGTCCCTCGTTCTACTGAATACAATGTAACAGTTGCGTTATTGTTCAAGGGAGATGGGTAGTATATATATACAAGTACTTTTTTCCTTCTTGTTTCACTGAAAAGTTGTATGTACACATTGTACTGTCGACCTCGATGTTTGTTTTTTTTCTCTTGTGCAAAATTTTCTTTCTTGTGTGTGTCTGTGGTTTGTTGCACAGTGAGATCGTTTTTTTTGATTTCCTGCACATTGCGTTTGACAGAAAATAACCAGTGTGTGTGTATTTGGGATGATGATGATGATAATAAAAATCGGTCTTCTTTTTCTTCATTATTCGTTCATTCATTCGACTGTTTGACTATGTGTCAAAATGATTTCAACAAGAAAAGAATCAGAACAAAAGAAAAGCATTTTGTTTCATTATTTGACTTGATGTAATATAAAATTGCACATACATGAACAATCACTGGTACATCGAACCCATACGGTCTTATTGCCTTTGGGAATGTATTGAATCGTAAGTTTGTTTCAGGGATTTTGCTTGATGACCATAAGTAAAATTGAACTAGTCAAAGAAATATAGAAGTGAATAAGAGCATAGTTATGAATTGCGAGAAAGAAAGAATTCGCTGTCGAGGTGAAGTATGTCCGTCGGTAAAAAAGTCCATCAGACAAATTTTCGGTACACAATTGAGAACATACAACTAAATGGCTCGAACAATTTGTTTCTAGACAAAAGAAATATTAATCTTATCAATTTTATTTATTTATCGTTTTCTTGATTCAATACCTTGCTTACAAACAAATAGGTGCTTGATACATGTGCAGATATGTTTACGTCGTAGAGTTTTTTAATGGACTTAGTTTTTATGGCAAAGAAAAAGACAATATAAAACTATCTTTTAGGTGAAAAATGAAAAAAATTTAGTATTGTTCTATTAAGTGTAACGCATGTCACAATTATTTTATTAGGTCAATAAATATCATCTACATTGATCCGTCTTTGTTCAATATATTTTGTTCTTTTCAAGTGTGTATATTCTATAAGCGACAAATCAGATATGCATGTCTATCATCATTTTGTCTTGTTGTTGATAGACAGATACTTCTTTCTACAGTAGTGTAAGTAGAAATAAGATGGGCGGCGATATATATATATATATATATATATATATATATATATATATATATATATATATATGTATGTATAATAGATATTCAACGTTAGTCAGAGATATGGCGCGATGTCAACACATGTCTATCTTTGTTGCTTCTTATATCGACCCTAGAGTGCAGAAGGAGGATGCGCGTGATTTAACCATTATTGTAGTTTTTCTCGGTGCACTCGTGTGACCTGTATTTTTTAAAGATCTTTGATATCAGCCATAAGTTTAATTATCGTGGTTAGATGTATATATATATATATATATTTCTTTTTGTTGACAAGACAGCCATTTTCTATCGAAAATGATGGATTGCGTTAAGTCTACGGTTCGACATTTGGTTATGTATAGTTATATACATTTATTAATGATTATTGTCAATTTGTGAATACCTGATTTTTTTTCTTTCGCCATTAAATTTGTACAGGTAATAATATGAGAGAGCTAAATGAATGTGGTTTTCATTGCATATGACTTGTTTCCTGATGTTTGCTCATTGGTGTTTATTTTTTATCGATTAACGATTTATATACCTTTACGCGTGGTTATCATAGCACAAAAAAAAGAAGATCAGTAATATGTTATTATTATAATTTATTTTTATTGGATAAAAGAATGACTAATTTGTCTTAATCATTATCTTTTATCGAATCTAGCAGAAGCAAGTAAAGGATTAGAAGAATTTGATTTAACTTTCGACAATATACTATTAATACTAAGCTTTTAAAAGACAATGCTACATAGAGAAATATAATCAGATATAATTACGTGAGCGTTTGTGTTGAATACGATCAACTCACGCCGCTGATCTTAAGATTTTTTAATGAGGTTTAATATTTTAAATAAATCTTCTTAAACTATGTATAACGCCCTGATTTTGTCGTTTTCCTATCATATTATACATACAACGATTGAAGCAGCACATTATTGAATGATTGATGATTGTGTTACGAAACATTTTCTTCCTACGTTTTGACTCGTCATTTTTTAGCGTAGACTGATTAGTTAGACCAGCTGGATTTGTTCCTCTTATGGTAGAAGTAAGTATCACACCACATCGGTATTTTATTAGTTGCCAAAAAGTATTCGGTACAGATGCCCTTTTAATAGTTATTTCTGTGATGGAATTGTATTCCCATTATCTGAAGGAAATAGTGATTCAGGTCAAGAAAATATTTCCATTTTCGACCTTCACAATCGGAAGGAAGACAATCAGCTGTTCTCTAGGCAAAAGTCATTCGCGATTTTGTTGTTTCTCAGAGAAACGTAATCAGTGGAATAAAACTCTTATTGTCTGTCTTCACATATTTATATATGTAATACTCAGAAGGCCAATAATCATGAGAATATTTGCTGCATATATTTTCTTTTGTTCATTTGATAATTATGGTCGTGTCGTCTTGATTAAAATCATTCAAGTTCTATTAGCTGAAAATCCTGCTCTTAAATTGACTTTCATTTACAGCATTCAATGAAGTAAGAAAAAAGAATACATTAATAGCAAGACAATGTTACCATGATTTCTACAAGTATATATTTTTCTCATTATTCGTCTGATGGGAAAATGGCAGAAATTCATGTGAGCCGTATTTTTCTATAATATAGGCGTTCTATTTTTTTATGTAAAAAGATAGAAGATATGATTTTACTCTAATTTTCTCTCTCTTTGGTATTTTATTCGCATCTAACAATAACAATGCGCTATGGAGGCTTCTGTCAAAAGAGAAGAGAAAAATATTGAATAACATCAATCAAATATCGAATTAAAATAGCCATTAGACATTGTTATGAAGTACTTGCAATCAAAAAAGACGTCCGGAAAGTTCGTTTGCAAAGGTTATCTCTTATATTTTTGCTGTACGCATTGACTTTATCGACTCGGTATCTTATTTCTTGTTATAAAAGAAAGCTTCAAATGTATTCTTCAAACCTATGATCTTTAGCCACGATGGAAAAAAATGACAGTAATTCTCATCATTTTACTCTTTAGTATTTAGTTTTATAGAAATTTCTTTTTTGATGAAATTCCTACAAAAAGAAATTCAATTTTATAAATTTCAGTAGTCTTGAAACTCATGAAGGCAATCTATTTCGTCTGAACTGTTGATTATTAAACTTATTGATTCAATATTGATGGGTACCCTTAGAGTATTGTGAAAATGTCATAGTTTACGGGAAAATGATTTTTTTTTCGTAATTCTATTTTTACTCTAGAAAATCACATCGAAGAAACTTAAGTGTATGACTGGTAAATTTTCTTTTTGACTAATCTTTAGGTCATTATGAAATTGAGCCAATTTTTAGTGTTGTGGAGCTCAGAACAGTAAGCGGATTTTTTCGAATAAAACAAGTAGAGCATTTGTATTTATCCAGCGATGTAGAAAAATAATCATTAGAATATTATCCGACATAACGAAGCAATTAAAAACTAATCATTGTATAATGTTATTTTAAATATAAAATAAGTGGTATGCATTTATATTTCAATGCATGATAATAGTCTTGAAGGGCACTCTTGCCGGTAAGTGGTTGAGATGCACATTTAGCACATCAACCTATACTGAAATTAAAAGAAAAGTCGTTTCTAAAATTAAATAAAAGAATAACAAGAAACGGAAAACTCTCATGACATCCTATAGGTCGTCTGTATATTTTTTATTAATTTGTTGTGTTTATTATTGAACCGTGAATAGCCCATGGATAACATTGAAATTCATTTCTAATTTTCCATTGGTCTTGCTTGGGTACAAGTCAGCTAGAATGACTTTTCAATGTTATTTTTTTACAAAGTACTTAGATGTGCGTGCACAATAATTATTTTCACAAGTAAAAACAAAAATACTTTGAATGTTTATTGAATAAATTCTAGCAGATAGAATCAACAATTTGTGTTCATTTTGTTTTTGGAATATGTATTAATAAACGGGTACTCAAATAGCTCACTTGAAGATAAAGATGAGAAAATTTTGTTTACCATGGAAGCTTAAAAATGATTTAAAAGTAAGCGCGTAAAAGAGTAAAACAATCTTCGTACAGAAAATACCTTGATAAATTGAATTTGTGTGTTAATTACTTTTTCTAATCGCGGTGTAAATCTATGATTCTTATCGTTTGACAAGATTATGAATCGACAATGACAAACTGGATATTTATCTTAATTGATGGCGATGATCTATGTAAATCTAAATAAATTCTTCTCTTAAACTGAAAGAGTTCATTTTTCTTTATTATTCTTTCTGCCAGCTATGTACACAAAATTCTATTTATGGTTAAAGTCATTATTTTTTAGTTTCAGGTACATATTTACTTGCTATAAGATGAAAACTAAAATTAAATAAGAACTAGATTTTCTTACTTTGAATTGAAATATTAAAAAAGTCAAACATCATTCAGAACACACTATAGCGATTTAGTCAAAAATCTTATTAATCTAGAATAACAACTTGAATCATTTCTATATGTTATCACTCATGTGATTAACATGGTGGGAAAATCGCTTATTTTTTATTTAGACAGAATATTGTGGTTTTTTGCTTGTGACATCTATGATGACAAGACTTAATCTTGATGATTGACTGTTGAAGTACGATTGTTTCATCAGTTACACAATCCTCTTCATGCATGGCAGCGATGAAAAATTCTCATGAGAAAGAAGCAAAATTCATGCGTTACTTTCATAAGTCTTAAATAATAAATAAAGAATAGTCTTCTTTTCTAATGCAACAATAGTTATATCTCAATTGTTATTGCTAAACGGTGCGTGGAAATAGCCCGGTGCATCGTACCGATACTGAAATTCTCTGATCAGCCGCAATTAATCCTTCGTTTTATTTTTGGTTAGTCATCCAAATCGGCTCAATTACAGAGCATAGAAATTCAAAAATATAATTTAACTATATATTTCTCCTCATAATCTTGACATACGTATGCAGATCAATTAATCTACGAATAAATTCTAATTCGATTCTAACATAATTACCAATATTTGTTGTCAATAAAAGAAAAATAAAACGAAGATTACTACCATCCTACATAGAGATATAAAGTCAAATACGATGAATGTCTTCGATGACATAAATGTTGTCATGCATTACTATCCTATTAGGTTGTAGTTTAATCGCTAATCGAAATTCTTATCTCTGTCGAAGCTTTAATAAATATTTATACATCAATTAGTATTTTAGGTTGCTATTAATAAGCAAAAAAACGATAGTGTTCTTCAATAGAGTGTTAGTGCCTGGTGAATTTTTCGTTGTACAGAAGTTAGTTACGTAGAGTTAAATCTAATATACATGAGGTTTAAAGCATTAAATTAATCTGTAATTCCAGTGAGGATTTGTGTAAGCTGTGTTATTCTAGATAACTATTACATTAAATATCGTGCGAAAAAACTCACTTGTACTCTTCAATCTAAGCAGTGTTAAGTAGTAGAAAATCTAGTTGTGCATTCGTCGAGACTAGTTAGAAGGGTATCAAAAGTCTAGAAGTGAAATGTCAACAGACAATAGTCGAATTCAACCTAATCCAAGAAAACAACAACTGCGACATTATCGCTTTGGAACTCAACTCTTTCTTAAAATATTCAATATAAAATTCACTGAAAAAAACAGGAAAATTCGTTCGATAGTCTATTTGACTTTCTTTTCCCCGATGTATGAAATATTGATTTACGGCCATGAAGTTGAACTATCTTCCGTATCATACAAAATTGACAAGGAGAACATGATAGTTTAGAAAAATAACTTTAATATGCAACAGAGTTTAACTAATTGAAATCGATCGAATACAACTATCATCATATAGACCAATATTAGTGTACTGATTTCAACGAACACTTCCTAGCTATCGTCTATCTTGTATAGGTGGTTCAAATGATAGTATTAGACTGCCTGAAAAATAGCCAATTTATGAACGGAAGAAAATTTCAAGTTTCGTCTTTTATAAAGGATATGAGTTTTGATGATGTTTTATTGGTTGTGCACCGCTGTATCTTCGAAAAAGTTTCATTGTAGTTAATGACTTCTTTGCTTACGAAAGTATGTCTGAGCATTATTTGATTATTACTATTTTAATAATTTGAGTGGCATTTGTTTTTGACATTTCTTCAAAATGTTACACTTTTCATCGCTCTTCTCTCGGTACTATCTAAGCATCTATGAAAACGTGAATATGCCATGTATTGTATTCTGTCAAGACTCAAGAATAAAAAGAAATGAATATAATTAAAACTTAAAAAGAGATTATGAATGTCAAATAACTTCTTATCTTAACCACTATCAGATGGATATTTTATCTGATCCATCGCCTGCAGGTTAGTCATGTCTTGAAAATTTCACTTGATTCAAAATTTTCAGCATCAAGATCTATATTTTGGGATGATGGTTAAACATTATAATGGATGTCTATCCAAAAGAAATAGATGTATTGTGAAGAAAAATTTACCATAGTCACGCACGAAGTTCATTTCTATTCAACTTTTTTTTCATTCAATTAATTGTGCCATTTAGGGATGCACCAGTTACATATTACAGTAAGGATAGCCTTTTCTGCGAGTAATCTACTCATAACTTTCATCTATATAATAGTTCACCGTGCCGTACAATGATGGATGTGAAACATGTAAAAACTAATGTAACAAAACTATATTCGTCCTGGTTACTTGTATGTCATTTTTAGACAAATGGAATTAGCTCGATTTTTAATCGATATATAAGAATTCTTCGGTCCTCTATGAAACGGTTTGATATCGAAATCGTGCCAATAGAATTTAAAGATCTTCTTTCATTCATGATTTCCACTACTCGAGTATCAATCAATTACGTAATACACTGCATATAAAGACAAATAAGAAATGAAAGTGTGTTCTGTTTTCAATCAATACAAAGAATAGAAGTGGCAAATAAAAGGTTCTTTTGGTTTGCCGATGCAACAAAATCAAAACCATTATGTTTTTATTCTTTGTATCCAAATAAATTCTATTCGTATTGCTGCATGAGACAAGCAGTATTGTAACTGATCAAATAATTTTATCTATCATCCTTCACTTAGATTATTTGAAATTTGCTACAAAGATCTACGAGTCAATTTGGATTCATCCTCGAAAAACTAATAGTTTTTTGTTTCTTTTCTAATAGCGTGTAAAGCATAGTTGCAACTCAATATTTTTACTTTTATGTTTGCCTCATGTTATCGGTAATTGCTTTTAGTGTGTCTTTTTGACTAGCGTATCTAGTTCATTCAATGTTCTCAATATACTATTGCATGACGCTATCGATTCGGGTCACGAACACATCGTTTCTTTATCAATTAATATAGTATTCTAACGTGAATTTCTCTAACTGCCATATGTAATCACTTCAAGGGGGAAAAGCGGCTGCTGGTTCCTTGGATTTTGACGGTTCCTCGTGGATTTTGGTGGATTCTAGTGGATTTTATGGGTCTTCGTGAATGTTTGAAGATATGTGAAGATCAGTATGAGCTCCTTATCGCTGTCGCTTGCTTTGTTTTAGTCGAATATAAGAACTTATCCGAGTACCTTGGAGCGATGCAAAAATTGGTTTCAGAAGCAGCTGATAGATCGCTGCGGTTGGTTTAATTAGTTTAAAAAAAAACGATCAAACCACTTTAACTCATTCGAAAATTTTAGATTAAAAAGTACCAATTAAAAAAAAAGGATGATCTCCTATTAGGCGAAGATGTATTCCTATTAAAATTTTATTTAAACAAATGGTTTCGAAGCCAAGTATTGTTAAACAATTAACAACTGAAGTAAATAATTTATCTTCTTTTTTTGATAAATCGAAAAATAAACGTTCTTTTCTGTTGTTGTTACAACGGTTTCGATTTACAACCAGCTCGCACACGTTATGTTGATCCCACTGATACATTAATTCTTGAAGAAGAAACACAAAAAATTGTACTTGCTGGAAAAATTGATATTAATCAATTGATTACGGGTAATTAAATCATATAGAGCGACTCTCACAATTAGGAAACTGCAAAGTGGGCCCGGTTCTGTGGGATCGAGAGCTATCATTTTTGAAGCTGATCCTGACACATATTTTTATTAAAAACACATATAAAAACTCAGCCTTAATCTTGCGAAAGGTGCTTGTTGTTAAATAATCAGGAACAGGAAGCTATAGAAAATTTAAATAGAATTAGAACCATAATGGGGAGGAACGAAAAAAGGCGGTCCCACAGTTCCCTATTCACAATTGATCATACAGATTTTATTTTGATTCTTTTTTTCCATAATGGTCAAATTAAAGCAGCAGGCGAGTAATCTACGGTTCTACAAATTGAACACTAAAAGCAAATGACTAGTCAGACTTCATTAATGAACTTCGAAGTACACAAGTTTCCAGACAATATTCCGATTTGTATATTATTGGCAATGCGTATCATCTAAATAATATCATTCATCTATTGACCTTAAAACAACTAAATACCTGATATTGATAATGAATAAGCTTAGAACTAGATATTACGAAAGTCCCTGGTCTTCGAACCAAAGGTAGTGTCTGAGTAACTCGAGGCTAATAGCAGAACAGTTCATAAGAGCATTTCCAACTGTCCATTTGCTCTTCGCTTGAGACTATTACTATTCGATTGGTCAGGAACAGTAGTAAAAGTTTTTATTTTGGCTTGCTTGTTGGCATTTGACTCGATTTTCGAACATAAACTAAAAACCTGATTAATAAGATTTCGAACAAAAATGTTCTCCTTGATAGTCACAAGAAGAATTCCAGAAGTTTGGGGTATGACATACATATTTGTATCGAAATTATTTTTTTGAAACAAAGCTCAAAACATATGTTTTTTCTTTGAAGTAAATATCTTATCAAGGATAAATTCGTTCTAGATCAATATTTGGGAGTGTTTCTAATGAGTATACAGCCTATAGATGCGTGGACAAAATTTCATGACCGATCCAACGGCAGGAAACAAATGAATGAATGAAGCATTACTTGTTTTGCACGAAAAGGCTTGATCTATTATTGGCACTTCAGTAACCAATGTTCGATTGCATCTTTTGTTAAAATCCATATTTTTATTCTGAATAGGTATTGTTATGGCGGTACATGGTTATGAAAATGACGAAGGTGTATTTATTGTTACAGTTTATTGTTGTAAAGATCTTTCAATACCAAAAACATTATCACCTCCAACGGAGGATAAGTAAGAATTATATGTATTAGGATAAAATTTTGAACATATATATCTTATAGATATATTTTATTTGAAACCTCAATAATCTTTAATCAACTTGAATATCTTATTAATTCATTGACTCGACCAACAAATCTTCAATGTGAACAAATAAAATTAATTTTACGTAATATTGTTCGATTTTTTGTTGCTGGTAATTCAACTGAAAGTTCAGATTGATTTAAAGATTCAACAAATCAAGTTAGTTATATTTTCTTCTATCATAAATAATAATCATTGAGCTATTTTAAGGCGAAATATTTAACACGAAAAATGACAGCAAGTAGTGTTGAAGCAATGAATACTATTGGTGAATTATTTGATAAAACTGCTGTATGTTGTATTTTTCTGGAAACTTTGATTTCTTAGGCAATAACTGATATTGATATCATGCCCGGCGTGAATGATCCAAGGTAAATTTTAAAGAAAAGGCTTTTTCTTAATATTTGCTTTTCATTGTTTTAGTTGTCACATGCATATGATTTTCAAATTGGTGATATTTACTGAGAGAAGTTTTTTTTTATGTCTCTGTTCATATTTTACATAAGATTTATAGTTTTCCTGGCACATCAGGGCAGGATTTAGATGATATTGATCTTCAATCAACTATTGAGAGTCGTGTTCAGATACTTGAAGATTGTCTTAAATGGAGTGCTATTGCACCAGCACGTCCTAATACATTAAGTATAATAAAATAGTTCTTTAACAATAAAAGTAGTTATGATATTGTAGGTTGCTATCCATATGTCTGGTTCAAGGTATGATCATTATCTATTTACTCTTGTTGAAAACCCTAAAATGAGAACAATAAATCAGTTTTTTCTTTATAAAGTTCATCATTCAAAATACACTATTGACTAGAGATGCGCGAGACCGAGAAAATGTTACCGGGACCAAACAAAGTTGATCTCGCGCTTCTCTAGTCTTGACGCATAATATTTACTAGTTTTTCGACCACTGGTTAGACTGAAACGTTTTTCGCTCATTCCGAATATGTGTTCAGAATCAAAATGTCGAAAAGAGTGATTGTACTAAGCACTATTTTGATTAATTTTCTATTTTGCTTTTGCATGACAGATTTTTAACCTTCGCATTATAAAATGTAGTTTTTCAAACAGTGATTGCCTTTTTGCCAATACTGATTTCCATAAGAATTAATTCGTTTGTGGAAATGCACAGATGAGATTTTTGCTCATTTAATTAAAACTTGTCGTCCTCGATTAATTAAATTGCTAGAAAATACTTTAGTTTGAATTTATTCATTACATAATCACATTTCCACCGGTAAACTTAAGCGTTTAGTTTATTTCGATTTTTTACTTATGAAGACCATTTTAAAGTATACGAATGATTGTATTCCATAGATATATAGACAATATGAAACTAATTTTTAAGTGTACTCATGGAATGCGAAAGTTTACATTTACAATTTTCTCCAAAGTAATATTTGAGAACGTCAGATGACTTTATGCTTAGAGAAAAATAAAGGTACACGCGATTCTAATTTCATCTGTTAAAACTTAATTGGTTTTTAAAAAGTAACTAGACAATCGATTGGCGAGGTTATTTACAAGACTTGAATCCTTTTGAAAAGTTTAACCATCCGGAATATTTCTTAATATAATATTCGAATTTTGTTTCTAGGACCAAATGGTATTCAAGTTCGTCTTATCTGTATTCCATATTTTGCTGAGTCAAATTCATGTATTGCTCTCAATTTAAGTACACTTGAATGTTATGAAATATAATTTCAAAGTGAAATACCACAAATAATTCAATGAAAACATGAAAACTGACGCTCTATCTAAATACTCATTTGTTCTTGTGTTCATATTGCAAAGAAAAAAAAGTCAAATGAATCTATGGATATTGATAAAAAGGAAAACTTATTTACGGAACTTCATACAAATATAAAAAAACAAGCTGAAAATCTTTAAAAGGACTTGTTGACCATGCAAATGAAATAGAAAATTCTTATTCATCAAATAATCGTTTAAATACAGTTATTGATCCTGCTCAAAATTATTCACGTAATTTTATCAAGAGTGTGGGGTGTAGGAAAGATTCATATGGTATGGGTGTGCATCTAAAACGAAAGGATCACATCCACATCCAGAATTCTATATTCTTTCCAAGCTAACAGTGAAAGCTTTTATATTGATACACAAGAGCATTGACCATATTCGGGTCAAATTATCACTCTTACCACCAAACTAACAAAATATAAAATATTACGTACCAATAGCGAGCACCACTCGGTATATTCGATTTTGGTATATGAAGACAATAATATGAGAACTATTCATAACCAATGTTTTACATAATCATCAGGTGTTTAAGGAAGTGTATATTCATAATCTTGTTGAAATGTATCGATCACATTAGGGCCACATTAAATTTGCTTTTTACTGAAAGTTTATTGAGGGTGTGGATGAAGCTTTAGAGATTATTTTCCCACACTTACACCAACACCTACCCATAATATCATTGTACTGCCAGTTCAGTGCATGCTATAACTTTGAGACTTTCAGAAAACATTCGTAGACTTTTGAGTATTCGAAGAAAAGTAAATCAAATTAATCAGTTAATCTAAAGGTGATTTCGATAGCCACAAATTGAAAATCATCACAACTGAGATTCTATAAGTATTCTTTTAACAGAATGATATTTCAGCAATCTGTAACATTTTTCTGATGAAAAATCTACCGTGGGTGTAGGTGTGGCAGTTAGTATGGATATGTAGATAAGAGTCGAACCACCACTTCCAGCTCCACCCATACTCGCATCCTTTTGCTTCTTCAAATTTATGTTCAAGAACGATCCGATTTCTAATAAAAGCTCATAGTTTAAATAATATACATGTTAACATGAACTTCAAAAAAGAAATCTATATGAGTAACGTGCATCAGACAGCCTGAATGGCGAGGAAGTTGTTGTTATTTTATTCTAGTTGATCGTTCCAACGATGCCCATTTGATGCAATTTTCATTTCATGCGTTCAGCGCACAAGTTGCTTTAAATGTGCACATAACTCATCCAAACGTTTTACTACGGAAAGAAACTCTTATATGGACAAATCATGAGGTCTGTGCATGTCAAAAATGTGAAAAAATGTGCACTTTCGAGTAGTCTGTTATTTATTGCTTAAATATTTCAGTTACTAGAAAAATTCATATTAAACGTAATGTCTTATTTTATTTGTTTTTACATGAAATAAAATTTCAACGAATGATTTTTAAAGAAATTTTTTGTTGTAGATGAAAAGGAGAGCAAAAATCGTGCAACCACAATAGTCAGACAATCAAGGGCATGCGCCCAGGGGGGGGGGGCGGTGTGAGAGTACCCCTGCTTTGAAAATTTTCGTTTTTTTGCTCACCGATTTTTGAAAAATTTATAAAAACTTCAGAAAAAATCGCCTACCCTGCCTCAAAATTTGAAACGTTTTTTTCGCATTCTCTTCCATTTTTTGAAAGTACGCTCTCCTGCAGACAATTTAAAAGTAAAAAAAAAATCAGATTTCGTTCAAATAGGTTTATGACCAAAATCGAGAAAAACTTCGCTTAGAAAAGCAGCTCAGAATTCCGAATGTTGCCTTTTTTCAGTAACTGATATACTCCCCGTGAAATTCCTCTTTAATAAAAGTTGAAGAATTCGATATATAGTGTTTATTTACACCTTCAACTATCGATAACAGTATATGTTCGACACATTATTTTTGTTAATTACTTTCTCGCCCTATTTAACACAGTTTATGTGTTATAGAATATTGCGTGTCAACGATAGAAAAGATGAGTTCAAGCAACGTCAACTGTTTATTAGATTAAGCGGACATGAAACCCACATTTGTTTTTCTTCCCTTAACATTTTTGAAGATGCCTAATTTAAAAAAGAGCAAATTCAATAGTAAAAACAAAGAAAAACATATAAGAATCGGTTGGGCAGGTCGACCCATTTAGAGCTCTGCACTATATGATTTCGAGACGATTAGATAGAAAGTTTTTAGTATATGATGAAATTATTTACAGTACGTTGCATATCAGCAGTGGGCAATGAATCGATCCGTGAGATAAAAGCCCTTGTCAAGCAGAAAAATGTCGCTCAGGTCAAAAATGAATTTTCTTTCCGTTCTTCATATAGATGACAACCGACTGTATACATATGTGTGCATTGATATTCAAGCACTTGCATATGAACTATGCATCCAGCTCTCCTGCCATTCAACAGAATGAATGTATCACTTGAAATTACTTTTCCTGTTAGCCAACGCACCACTCATTCATTCAATTCTTCTCTTGTTATTTTACATTAAACTAGAGCGATTATATCAAGACTTTCATCCCTGTAATATAAAGCATTTTTCCTAGAATTTATGCACTGAAATCATTTTCCCCATTTTCCCGCTCGCGAATAGATATATAATCTAACTAAAGATCACACATTGGTGTTGGATCATTTTTGACCGAGGAGAATTTTTCCGCTGCATAGAAGCATTTTTGTCACGGATGAATTTAGTGCCCAACCCTCACCAAGTCATATTGATGTACTTGTTAGAACTTTGCAATTGAATATGAAGAGTTAGTTAATACACAGGCAAAGTCATCGGTAGAAACAAAATAATATTCTTCTTTTCAACAGTATCGTCTATATTACAAAAAGGCTAAATAATTTTTTCAGGGCTATTGTAACACATTCTCAGTCATAGAATAATATGAAAAATGAATTCTTCGGTTCTTCTCTTTTTGTGTACAATAAAATCTGCAAGTTTTTTTTTCTAAGCATTTAAATCTGTGAAAAAATGCATGGTCACCTTCGTAATTTTTTCAAAACTTGATCAAAGTCATAGATTCTACATATACGAGTCTCGTTGTTCACTTTAGCAACTGCAAATTGTTTAAAATATTGATATAAAATCATTAATTAAAATGTATCATAGTGGATTCTAGAATCCATCAGGAGCCGCTGCCTCCCCTTGAATCACTCAATGGATGGCACATCTATACTTTTAAACATAGAAGAACAATTAAAACCAGGTCAATGACTTCATGCTTGTTTATTTGTTTAACATAAAAGGAAATACAACAAGATTTATCAGTTAAAGTGCATCAAATACATAGATAATATCTTAATGAAACCATAATTCTAGGTTTCAACATCGAGGAATGTTATCAAACATGTTAACGATTGAGAAAAACAAACACATCAAGTATCTATTTAAAAGAAGAGATGCTTGCGCTCGCTGTTTCACATCGATCCTTCTTTTTCATCTTGTTCTTTTATGTCAAACTGAAAAATAAATAAAGCTAAGAATTAACAAAACCAAAACATAGAAAAAGCGTCATCACACCATCATGATCTGAGAGAAAGAAAAACGACAGAACCTATCAAATAGTTAAGCAGTTTTTATTCAAAGTTCATCATCGAAATGATCATTTTTTGATGATTGTGCGTTGTAGTTCTCATCACGTGTTGATGACAATGGTTCCGATGATTGTCGTACATAAACACCGGCATCAACTTTCCAAAGATTTTGACTATTGGCATATGCATAACAACTGATTTCTTTTTGACCATGAATGGGTCGACCATATGTATCACCACTCAAATGAAGATATCTAAACAAATACTTTAGAATTTTAAATCTATCCATCCTTTCTCGAAGCCTAACCGGTGATATCTGTGATTTAAATATCTAATAATTACGAATAGTATTATAGTAGAACAGAGTTTCCTCAAGGGGATATCCGAGTGTTCGAGTAGTAAAATAGTATTCAATATCGAAACCAATCGCAGTACACTCAGAAAGAGAATTGGGAAAGATGTTTTAGTTCATCAATCGAAAGGTATTGTTCCACGTCGTGCATTGAACTTAGCTATGCGTGAGGAAAACTTTTCACTTTTATCTATTCTCCGCAGCTGATAGAAAACCGTCGTTATGAATTTAGGAGGAACAGTTATAACTAAAATTTGAATCTATGTTTTCTTACTTTCCAGTAACAACATGTTGTAATCGAATAGGATCTTTTCTTAACCAATAATCATTTTTAGTGGTGCAAACAGCTTTCCATCGATCGCCTTCGTCTCCAACACCCTCTTCGCCATAAGCTGATACTTCTTGATTGTTTGATAATGGCGAAGGATAATTGTGACTATGTAAATTTCGATGAGTAGTAACATGATATAAACGTATGACAGTATCACATTTGATCGGAGCTCTGAATTAAATATAAAAAGAACTTAGTTAGCAAATAAAAGAAATCTTGTGAAATTATTATTTACCCTCGTTCACAATCACTTCTTATATCACCACGAACTTGCCAATAACTATTCACATCATCAGCATTAGGTGTACCAGTAACAGACTAAATGGCAAATTTTTGAAGCTAAACTAATTGAAATAATAATAATAACTTACTTGTTGCCCACTGCCGGAACCATATTTAACATCATGCGAATGAAGTCGATCTCCAGATTGTTGATTAACCAATTTAAATGATGAGCCACATGTGACAGCATCTTTGTTACTTGATGCAAAATGGAATAAAAAGATAAAAATTGAACATTGAATAACGATTCTCATGTTCGACATTATTAGACTGTCATGTACAAAAAAATAGAAAGCAAAGGTACTTCTATTGTGGAAATCATCGATTGGTTCATGCAAATCGATCATTCAAAATTATTTCTACGTCCTCACTTGTGATTCAACTAAAAATTAAATAAAATAATCTTTCTTTTTTAATTATTTTTTTTCAAATAAAATACAAGAGATCAAATCAAAGCCATCTATCGTAAAAATTGATTTTGATTTTTGATAAGTAGACATGCTCCAATGAAATACTGTATGTGCTTTATCATCGATATTTGCCACATCAAACAAACAGTAGCTGGTATTTTTTCACAAGCTGATTCAATATTTTTCCATGAAGTCAATTATTTTTGCCGTTTTCGTGCTATTCACCGTTGCCAGAGGTAAAAAGAAGGTTACTTTATTTATTCGATAATTTATTTTGTTTCAGGTGAAAATTGTGAATCTCCACAATTCACAGTTAATTCATATTCAACGAAAGATGCTCGTCTTACAGCTGAATCAGCTGCTCAACTTGAAATAAGTGTTAAATGCAAAAATGGAAAACAAGTTTGTGATTATTTTTTCGTTTTCAAAACAACAAGTCCTACATCTTTTTTAGCCAGGCACTCTGTATGCTGATATTAATGGACATGTTATTCCTTGTGCTCAATCAGTTTCATCGCCTGGAAAATATTATGTATGAAGCGAATCGATAAAACAAAACAGAAATCAGCCTTCTTTATTCATTTTGTAGGTTAGTGTAGCGACTTCAACTCATAAACACTTAGCGAAAGGTTCTACAATAGTTAAATTATATGATGATGAAGCTTATTCAACTTTACGTAAAGTAAGTTATTTTTAGAATAATAAATCGATTAAAATCGTGAATATCTATTCGTAGGCTCGAACGGATGATGCTATCAAAGCAGTTAAACCATTTGGTCAAGTTGAATTAAGCCATCCGGTATGAGACAAAAAATGTTGTGATTTTTAAGAAATTTATTTATTTATAGGGAGCAAGTTATGGTCCATGGCTGCCGAGTGAATTTTTTGCTGTTATCGTATTTGGACTTATTTGGTGGACTGCATATCGTGAACGGTCGAAAATTCTTGCTTGAACATTCTCGAAACTGAACTTTCTCTTGTGTTTATCGTTTTTTTTTTTTTTTATTGTTCGTTCGTTTTTTTTTCTGTTGTTAGACAGATTATTCTACTAGTAAGACCAATGGTTTTGTTTTTGAGATTTAACGATAAAAGAAACATTTTATTGAATTGAACTAAGATGTAAATGAGGAAATGATTCAGATACGTTCTATTATCTAAACAGATTAAACGTGGAAGTAAAGTGATTCTTCCTTATTTTACGCAATACATGGAGTTTCTCAACGTGTTGACGAGTTATACTGCTTAAGATTTAATCAAATGTTGTATTCATCCATCAAAATAATCGTTCCCTAAATATTTTTTCAAAAAGGTTTTCACTGAAAAAGTAGAAAGATGCATAATTGATGCAGCTTCATCCAATACACGATGCTCTCTTTCCCAGAAGTATTATTCTCTATTGACGAGCCTTGTCTTACTTGCGGTTTTTCTTTTCAAATTCGATGTCGAATATAAATATATATCATTGAATTTTCTAAAAAAAAACTCTTCAGTATTTTGATGCTGTTAGACTATTTGTTTGAAATCATGAGTTCTTAAAGTATTTGATCAACTGTAGGAATAAATATAATTTGATTATGTTAGGAGGACATCTATTGATTGTTCATTGGTTTCACTAAGCCGTCATGACTCATTAGACATAACGAAAGGAAAGGTATTTACACATTTTGAACCATTATATTATACCGGTTGATCTTTGTAAATCTAAAGAATGAATTGTAAAGTCACTATTTATCTATTCTTAAAAAGTTTACTGGACTTTGCAAGAACAAGGGGCTTTTGAATCGTTTATTTTTCAAAATAATATTTCTTGATTTTTCAGATGGATGCCAGTCGCAAAGCATTATTTCAATCTCCACATGTTCCTACGGTCGAGCCAACAATGGCAACAACGACTACAACGAATAATAATGCGATGATATTAAATACCATTGAATTAGAAAATGCAACACAATTTTATCGCTCAGAAACAGAAAAAGAATTACATACTCAACATTTACAAAAAATACGCGAAAATATTCAATCATTATCAGCCGATGCCTGGCTTTATCAAGATCCGGATAAACTCATTGGTTTTCAACGTGTAACAACACATTAAAGAAAAATAAATAAACGAGAATTTCTATTGTTAAATAAATTTCATCGTCTTTTCTCTTCTGAAACTTTGCTGAAAAAATAAAATATTCTTATTGAAGTTTCTTTTATAGATAAAATCTACGAAATGAATTTATGTAAAATTAGTGACATTCTTCCGCTTATTAATGATAAAGAATCATGTTTAGAACATAAATGTGAAAAAGTTCTTGTGCCAGTACCACCAAGTCAAATAGGAAAAGTAAAATCAAGTATTAAACGAATACTTGAAGAAAGTTCAAATGAAATAACAAAAAAGTACGTTTTTAAATATTATGTAAAAAATTTTTTTTTATTACAATTTAATTATTTTCAAGATTAAATGGTTTTCTACTGGCCATTGGTAAGATTCATCTATTGTCCAATGTCGGACAAACATTTCAAGATGAACCAACATTATGGGTGCCTGTGAAACTTAGTTTTGTGTTATTTGTACCTGAGCGTGGGAGACGCGTTCGCGCGATTGTATCAAAACTTGGAAAGAAACATATAGGTAAAGGTTTCTTCATTTTGACAAAAAAAAAGATTTTCTATTGAGTATTTTTTAGCTTGTCTAATTCACAGTCGTTTCAATGCATCATTTCATCGTGATACAATACCACCTGTTTATCATAATTTTGTATTCAAATTAGGACAACCTGTTCTACTTGAAATAATTGAATGTGATGTTGTTGACAAAATTCTTGATATAAAAACAACACTTGTAGAAGTAAAAAGAAAATAAACAGAAAAATAATGTTCATTGTTTTTGTTTTATGTGTACGAATTTCTATGTTTGATTAATGAATTTAAAAGGAGTTCATTTCGAAAATGAACTGATGTAGAAATGCATGAAACATCTTTTTATCTGCTAGATATCTATTTTAAATACTTTTCTTCGCTGTCCGCAAAGAAAATCGCGAGTGAAGTTGCCGAATTTCCGTTTTTAAAGAGTGCATGAATAAACCGAATGATTAATAGTGTAGATGGGTAATTTTAATTTAACAGTCTTTGCTAAATGTCTTCTTTTCTGAACCAGTAGACAAAATACGTCCCATCAATCAACTAATTAAAACGTGAATCGGTTCTCAACGATAAAGAACATGCGTAATAGTTGTAAATGTAGATAACTGTTCAGTATGCACGTACCTATATGAAATAAAATATATTTCTTCATACATGTGCACCGAAAGACATTTATCAACTTTTGTTGTTCTAATCATGAACAGTAAAAGGCAAGGTCGATATTGATAACTTTATAGCAGTATTTCATAATCACGCCGGTTAACCTTATCCTTTGATGAGCTGTAGTTGTACAGTAGGAGGTATGTAGTGACATCACGTTTGTTATTTTTCTTCTTTACTATTTTCATCGTTGTAACTGTGTACATAATAAAATAAACATCAAAGTAGTTTTTGCAACACATTATACTTCATCATAGAAATTAATGAGATATCGAACATTAGCATTACCTTTTTTTCATTTTAGACATTTTATTCACACATTTTATGATGGCCACCTTGCAAAAAATAGCTGATACAATACAATCAATCATATAATAAGTCAAATTATCAGATCTGACAAAATGCAAATAGTATGTTTCGATAGAAAAATTTTATCATGTATATTAGAGGAATGAAATAACACGCATATTGGTTGGTTGTTTTTAGATTGTAAAACATACTTGATAATCAATACAAGAACAAATGAAAATATTCAATGGCATTTTTAATTTTAGTTTCGCAAGAAATGATTGTCAGATGGACTGCTTTTTTATTTGTTATACTTTTGATGATTGTAAACGGTAAATAAAAAAATTGATTTTTTGAAAAACTATTCTTTTCTTTTGTAGTTTCACAAGGACACTTCGGTTGTCCTGATAGTTTAGTACCTTGTTTAAATAAAACACATTGTGTAGATATTGAGGAATTTTGCGTCGATTATCATGATTGCGTTAATGAACATGGTCAAAACGTTTGTTCGTATAGTTTTGTTTTTGTTTCTAAGAGATCGCGCTTGAATATTGTTCTGTAGGTCATTATTGTCCAAAAGATGAAACTGAATCGTTGGCCTGTGTAACGACTCATGACGAATCTTATCCTGTATTTGAATGTTTATCGCCTTCACAAATATGTGATGGTACAAAAGATTGTGTTAATAATGAAGATGAAAATTCATGTGGTCAGTTAAATATATGAACTTTGAAATAGTCTATTTCTAATGCTAGGTACAACAAAATGCCAGTCGGGATTTTGGCCATGTACGACTGGCAGGAAATGTATTGAAAAAACTCGCATATGTGATACAGTACATAATTGTCCAGATGGGAGTGATGAAGGTGCTATCTGTCATAATAATTTATGTGCATCAGATAAAATTCATTGTCCAACTGGTGAATGTATTCATCAGTCAAAAGTAAAAGAAAATATTTCATATGTTTGATGATTGAAATTCTGTACTTCTTTTTGTAGATGTGTGATGGCATTTCACATTGTTCAGATGGATATGATGAACAAAACTGTACTCATTTGACATCAGCAAGTAAGCAGATTCTGAGAAAGTTCATTTCCTTCAGGATTTCCTGTCGTCGAGAACGGGTCGCTTAGTATTTAACTTCAGGTTTAGAAAAAGCGCGAATGCATCATTTGTCTCTTTGGAATATTCCTAGATACACTTTTGTTAGCAGTTTAGTGTGATATTCTTATTTTACAATCAAATCTTTCATTTCGCTATGTAAAGTTTTATTAAAACTTATCCTTTTCCAATGAAAAATAAATTTGTTAAAATCAGGTTTCTGTCGAAGTTTTTTAGCGACAAAAAATTCAAGATTTTTATAAGCTAATGTGACGGCATTTGTTAGTTTAGACGGTAAAACATTAGAATCTATAAGAGAAATAATAGATCGACAACCGATTGAATTGTTCTATCAGAAATAATTTTTCCTAGTAAATCGATTAGAAAATAGGACTATTGCCGCAACTTCAAGTCACAACTGTCGATAATCGATAGAAGCGACTCCTAAAAGGAATACTAAGAAGTTAATTCTCTAGGAAATATTCAGTATTTTATCTTCATATATATTTTCAGTACCAGATTCATGTTCGCCATCATCAAATAGCTACACTTGTTTATCATTATCATCATCATCATCATCACTTATACATCCCACCTGTATATCGAAAGATCGTTTCTGTGATGGATAGTAAGTGTAGAGTGTTCGCATTTTATTTTGGAAATCGTTAATGATTAATTTTAACAGTAAAGATTGTCCTATGGGTGACGATGAGCATGAATGTACCGATAAATGTCCTTTACAATCCATGTGTAAGTCAAAGTCTGACGTGACTTGTATTCAACATCGAATAGTGGATAGTCTCTGTCGATGTACGAACAAAGGTCATCGATTAGTGACGAATTCATCACAAAATCAAGTACAGTCGTGTCAAGGTCAGCTTTCGAATTCTTTATTGTGTAAAATAAATAATAGTTCATGGTATTAGATTTCGACGAATGTAGTGATTCTACGCGTATGTATTGCTCATTCAATTGTTTAAATACAGATGGTGACTTTAACTGCTCATGTCCATCGGGTTTCAGTCACGATGAAAAGAGAAGAACCTGCCGAAAAATTGATAGTGGTTTGATCGCTTTAGTTTTGTTTTCGAAAATTTATTATTTTGATAAATCTTTACATAGATCAATCAAAACCTAATTTATTAATATTATTTGATAAAAACATTATCCTCTACAGTATTTTTAATACTGGTGATTTTTACGAATCAAAACTATTGGATACAATTAATATTGAGAAAAACCAGCATTTTGACCGTATTCAATACGATTCAAAGCAACATTTCATAATCCATTATGATCACATACTAAAAGATATTCTATGGTTAGTTGTTTATTTTTTGATTTGATATAAACAATCTTATGTCTTACCTCTAGTACATCAAGTATAACGCTAAAATCTATTATTCTTATTTCCAATGTTAGCATTCATAGTTTAGCTTATGATGAAAATGGAAAAACTTTATTTATTATTGAAAATCAATCACAAACACTCCGTATGTATACACCGGTTACATGTGTTACTCCTTCAACTATCAATATGCATTCTTGGCAATTAAATAATATCACAAATTTAATACAATCAATTGAAATCGATATTTTTAATAGACAAATTATTTTTGCTTCTCAGTATGAATTTTTGATATCAAATATGTCTGAACCTAATGCAACACAAGTTTTATATAGAACTGATCGTGAAATACAAAGATTTATTTATGGTAAGAAAACATTCATTTTGAAAGCAACAGAAAACGTTTCAAACATTTTATTTTAGATGCATCATTTAAACGTCTTTTTTGGACAGTATCAAATATGAAAAATGATAAACAGTTCTCTGTTTATACATGCGATAGTAATTTTAAACAATGTCATGATACCTCAATACGGCTAACGTCTGCATGGTTATTCGCATTTTTCAATGTATGTATATTTTATTGGAAGGAAATCATTTTGTGTTTGAATTTATAATTTAGGATGGTTTACTCTATTCGATCACATCCGAAAAATCTTTAAGAATAATTCAACTCTATGGAAATGATCGTTTTTCTAATCATTTGATAACATTAACACAAGAACATATTCGTTCGTTTTTTCTCATCAATAATCAGCAAACTGAAATACTAAATCTCTGTATGAAGCAGGGAACAACAAATTGTAAAAATCAACTTTGTTTACAAATCAATGCAACAGATATAAGCTGTTTATCTATTGATGAAAGTATAACAGCAACTGCAGTAATAACGTCAACAACGAAGTCAACTGTAAAAAATTCACCACAAACATTATTAAACAGTTATCAGATTTCTCAGGCAGCAGAGCAACGAAAAAACTATCGATATAGCCCATCGAATACTATGCTCTTTTTATTTATAATCATCGGTATTTTCGCAGGCGTAAGTGAAATTTTTCGTTGAAAAGAAATTTTATTTATTTTCTATCAAATAAGGTGATGGCATTTATTGTTAAACGTTGTCACCAACATCTGAATCGAAAACAATCTTCTAATCAAAGAATTCGTAATGAACGATCTATGTCAACAGAAGAGCCAAATGTGGATGAATTTTCTATGTCATTTAATGAACGAGTGAGCGAACAGCGTGCTGATTGTGTACGTAATGTTTTAATCGATAAAAATACTGTTCCTCTTATAGAACGACGAAGAGATTCTATGTAGATATTAGTCTTTCACTTTTGTGTTTTTCATTGTAGACTGGTGACCGACTACCACTAACAAATTACTTACATTACTAATTCAATATGAAAAAAAGTAGAAATTTAGTAGCTAATAGAAATAAATATTTCGGTTAGATCGATCTAACATCAGGAAAATGTATTCGCTTAATCCTATTTAGTCGTACATTCCATTCATGTTAATTTTTTCAAATCTTTCTTTTTCTCATTGTTTTCAATATCCACAAGCAAGTATTTTCGTGTTGCTGTTGCATTTCCTGTTTTACTTTTAATATAGCTCAAAAATCTTAATTTATGTTGGCCTTGACAAACGCTTATGGTTTCCTTTTTGTTTTGTTTTTATGGATATCGTTTTTTTCTTTAATTTTTTAGAATAAATGTTTTTGTTTCACCATGGTAAACTTGATTTATAGAGACGAATTTAAAATCAAGAATAGTAATGGATATTTCCAATGGAAATATTTTTCAATTGTTTAATAAAACGAAATGCAAGTGATCATTTATAGATAGAAAACTTTTCATGTGATTATGAGATTCATCTTTGATAGCAAAATAAGCATTGTGAATCATTTGTTTTACAAAATTCATTCTTTCAGGAGTGCTGTTCTTTTATTTAGTACTCGTTCGATAGAGATTGTTTATATGATGGTATGCAGAGTAAAATTATGTTGTATGCTCTCTGTGATGCGTCGTGTTGCTTCAATACCGATTTGGTTATTTTTTAAATTTAGAATTGTGAGCATCTAAAATAGCCAATGACGGATGGAATGATAGAAGTAGAAGAAGAATTTCGGTTACTTTGTTTGCTTCCAGAGCATTAGCAAGATATTGTCCTTCAATAGGTCCAATTTCATTGCTCTGAAGATCAAGTGTTGTGAGAGTCTAGAACAATGAACCCGGGAAGACATGTACGTCAGAAAAAAAAATCGTTACTTTGTTTATCTGTAGAGCATTGACAAAGTGTTGAGCTCTCTTTGTTGTTATTCGATTATTGGCGAGGCTTAGTGCTGTGAGAGTCTAGGATAATGAGTAAATAAAATAATAATAAAGGAGAGATATAAAACGTTAGATCACTTGATTTTTTTGTAGAACATTTGCTAGATAACTGGCTCCTAAGTTATCGATCGGATTGGATCGAAGGTAACGTTTAGTGAGCGTCTGAAATATGTGACACATCAGTGAAATCATAGAACTAGCGGAAGTAACATTACTTGATTTTGTTCTAATGCCATGAAAAGATGTTGAATTCCTTGTGATCTAATTTGATTCGTACGAAGATTTAGTTAGGTTAACTTCTAATATAATAAATAAACAAATGATAATATAATGTGGAAAAGAGGTGAAGCAATAATCAAGTTACTTTATTTAGCCGTAAAGCGTTAGCAAAATATTGTGCTCCTTCATCTCCAATATGATTATTTTCGAGATTGATTGCCGTCAATATCTAGCATAATCCGCAAATACTAACGTAAACAAAAAAATAAATAGATTTATCATGTTTTCTTTTTGTAAAACTTTAGCGAGATGTTGTGCTCCTTGGGGTCCAATCAGATTATGTTGAAGATCTAATGTAGTAATCATCTAAATTACATGCACAAAAAATGAAAAATAAAGAAGAGATAACAGGTTTGACATCACTTTATTTTGTTGAACTGAATAGGCAATCGCTTTGGCTTCATCATCACCAATTTCATTCCATGTAATCTCTAGAGTGACCAATGTCTATATCAAAACAAAACTAATGATATCATTTATAGACTGATGATATGAATTCTACAGGAATCATATATAGGTCTTTTTGTTAATCAAAATTGTTAGGATATACTACGTATATCAAAAAGAATTACCGGATTCGTATATAAGCTTTCAATACACTTTTTAACTTTGGGATCGGTACGTTTCAGCAATTGACTAATATGTTTCGGCATCGTAGAGTCAATTGATGACTGTTAAATGGTTTTTCTAATGATCAGTCTGCTTGATGAATGGGCTTTGACAGTGTTTTGGAATGACGAAGATATAGATGATCGCTGTGAAAGATCGATCATCTGAAGTTTATATTTTTCTGGCGAAACTATTACGTGTTTTTGTGTTGATCGAATTCCCTTCAAATGAATTAAATGCAGCTCATGACCAGCGTCGAATTGAATCCGTTACTTGAAGTTGACAAGCAGCAGGGAGTAATATATCTTCTTAATTAGGATAAAGTGAATGTTGGCGAATGCTTTTACCAGATTTACTAACAATAATAAATAATGTTCGTTCTCCATTCTGACCGAAAACATCTCCGTTGTTAAGAATATTAAGAGAACTTGTACATGATGCAACGTTCCACCAAATCAATACTCACCCTTCAGAATATTGTGTAATTCAATTCAATTTTACAGCACGATAAACAGTAATACGAGAGAAATTCGTTGTAAGTTTACTTAAAGCTGTCATTAATAGTTTGATATCATACAACCATGGTTTCAATAGTGTTAGATTTCTTGTTTGTAAGATATTGTTGAGAATCACACGAAACGATGTATCTATGGGCGTCGATTTCATCGTACATAATAAGATGGAATGTGATTCATCAATTTTAAAAATATTTGGTGATGTATTATTAACTTTTCTCACTATCAAAACCATCTGTTCAAGCTCTGGAACAACGACACGAAGTGGATTGATCGCTTCGTCCAAGGAAAGAAGTGGTATATTCTCATTCTCGTCGATTAGATTAATCATTTTTGATAGTTCAATTGTTTCTTCGGAAGGATTCGAAATATCGACTGAACTCTTAGTGTATTTGCCAGTCATATTCAAATAAAATACACTAGATTTTTTAAAATCAATATGATACGAAGAGAACTCTTTTATTTCTAAAATGATTTCAGAATTTCTTATTTTTTGATACGAAATTCTCTGAAATTTAGATGTATGTGTTTTCCATGATCTATCATGACTTTATTGAACTTGATTATATTCTAGAGAAGAATAATAGTCTATGATACTGTTGGTAGAGTGCATCTATATCAGTGAAGTCTCATTTCAATATTCTCTCTCTTCGCCACTCTAAGCTATCATGTTGTCGAACAGTTACCAATATTCGATTTTGTTCGTAAAATTATTTATTTCTCCTCAGCTCGATTATTCTACAATAAAACAAAAAACGTTTCGTATGAAAATATTCGATTTTTATTAGTTTACTAACAAAATTTTCAATGGATTTGCAAAGTTCGCACATGATAGAAACTAAAAGCTATTTGCAAGTAAAAAATGCAAATGTAATTCTGTCATTACAAAAATACAATATTTATCCTATAAAATAAAATAAGATATTATCGAATATTATCTGACAAAACTTGTATAGTAAATATTATCCACTTTTTTCCTGCAGAGATGATAAGAAAAATAAGAACTTAAGAATTCTAAAATCTCATGATTACTCTGGTTTAAATACAATTGTTCTATGGATAAAAATATCGGCGTACTTATCCAGTAGATTAAATTTTATTTTATTATATTCATGTCTTAATCAATTTCTAAATTTCAAAAGTCTTTTTTTCAGTGAGTTCATTGCGCTATTTAACAATTTATGCGTATAGTTCACTGTAAAAATCCTATACTCGTTGGGCATTAAATATATAAAAAGAATAATGGAGTTATTCATCGATAAGAAATCATTGAAATACACTTTGTGATCGTGAAAAATTGAATGAGACAGATGTTCACATGATATGTTGCATATTTATTCAAATGTTAATCATCAATTCTACATTCTCTGTGTAATAGGAATCTAAAATTATGAATGGAACTATTCAATTTGTTTCCAAAGTCGACAAGAATCAATTTAACAAAATTGGATATGGTTCGATTATTATTAACCATTGTAATATTTGAATTGTATTTTCTCGTTTACAAGATAAATCGACACTAAACAACTCATTTATGTATTTTATATAAAACTGACTGGTAAAATCACAACATTAATAATCCTCAAGGACATTTACTCGAATATCAAGTTTGAAGTAAATACTAAAAAAGTATTATTCGATCATATTAAAAACTAGAAAAGAATAAAACTCGGTTTCATACAGTCATTTCTCACTGATAGATTTAAATATCCATACAGATGCGTGTTCGAAAGAATATTTATTCATCAAAAACTAGAATTACAATATCTTCTTCTTCTTAATCATCTTGTTTATTTTTCTTCAAGCAATAGTATTTTCTCCATATAGCAACAATAACAACGAGATAAATAAAAACAAACTTTCATCCTAGTTCACATGCAATAGCAACTTTAAGATAAATCTTCTTACGTCTTCACAACTATCGAAAAACAAAACAGACTATGTTCACTGTACAATAAACCAATAACAAACGACAGGAAAAAAAGCAAAACAACTAATAAATATTTACAAACAATATGTCTCATCATTGACATTGATGTGCTTGACCATAATTCATACGATTTATTTTGTTCGATTTACAGCAATAGCATCCACCAAATAACGGCCGATCGAGTGATTGAATCACAAAATAAGATTTCAATAAAGATTTTTGTTTTACATGTGCTTGATATACCTTGAGAAAGTAAATGAATAGTTAAGTATTGTTTCGTTCAACTACTTACTTGCATACTACGACCATTAATTGTTTGTCCATCCATAGCTTGAATAGCTCGTATTGCATCAGCTTGTCTGAAATATAGATCAAATCATATTTTCTTTATTTTGATTGTTCATCAAATGCTTATACTTTTCAAATGTTACAAATCCGTAGCCTCTTGATTGGCCATTTTTTAATGGTATTTCAACATCATAGACTTGACCAAATGTCTATACATTATGAGAAAAAAATTACAATTAAAGCAAAACTAATGTAGCATCAAAAATAAACCTACTGAAAATATATTTTCAAGTTCAATGGTTGACCAATAATATGGAATGTTTGAAATCCAAAGACGCATTGGCGTTGAATGTATTTTCTAAAATCCGTTTCCATACAAGAACTTCGAAGTGAAACAGCTAACTTACTTGTACAGGCGAACAAATATTTGGACATGGTTTGGCTGATTGTTGATGACGGAACATTGTTGTTTTAGATTATAGATAATGAGAAAAAATTGAACAGAACACATTCCTTTTATATAGATCCGTGACCGTTACACTTCAATTAAGAACTAACGGCGAACAAAGTAACCGTTACGCATTCAAATAGAACAGAACCGTTAGAAAGATATCAGTTTGCTGTTTAAATACAGAAGTCAAGTAAAAAATGATCTCGTTGTTCTTTTTGTTCATGGTAACCGTTCATGGTAAATTGAATGAGTAACCTGATTAAAAATAATAGAAATTGAAGTTTGAAAAAGAAAACAGAACACTTTCTGAATCAAATGGGAATCATTGAATATTATTAATTTCTAAGGTCAGATAACGAAATAACATGAGAAAAGCATTTTAATAATTGAAGATCGATAAATCAATATTCAATACCAATAATTGATTTCATAATAAAAATTTGCTGCGTACAAAACAAAAGCATGGTAAAAAATGATATTAAGTTCAAGTATACATTTTTTTAACCATTTGTTCTTGAAATTCATCGGTCTCCCCCTCTCTCTCTCTCTCTCTTTGCTGCTAAAAAAATAAAATTTCAACGAAAAGATTCTATTTCAAGATAAATACTTTATGCTCACTTTTCATTAAATAAGAATGAAGTCGAATTTCTGATCATTTCAAGAATTAATCAAGAAGAATCATCATGGCTGCTCCCGCGACTTATACAACACGACAAGCCGTAAGATGACTAGGGAATTGTCTTGTGCTAAAAGCATTTTTCAACTTAGGCTTCAATCGGTCTTCAACCAGGTAATTTAATTGGTGAAACTCATTATGTCACTGAAACTCAAATCACACCACCGATAAAACAACGTGTTCGAAATACAAAACTTCTCAGTGTAAGATAAAATTGTTCATTAAAACGTTTCTCAAATTGTTTTATTGCTTGACCAATAGACGAATATAAGTCGATGTCAATGCTGTTGTCCACCATGCGCATCATCATTATGTCGTTCATGTTTATGTCCTTGTTGGGCTTATTTACTCATAGGACTTCTTCTTACGTTGCTTCTTGCAGCGCTAGCGGTCGAACTTGGTTTTCTTGCTCGTATGCTTTTTCTTTCAATTAATCAGTTTTCTTTCAAATCTCAAGTTTATTTATTGTAGGAGAAAGAACCGTTTATCAAACAGTTCCTTGCACAGAATATGTGAATATAACTAGTATTCTCGATGCGAATGGCACTGTAGCGAATACGTCCACAGCAACAGGTCCACCATGCCCAACCGTTAGCACTATTAGTGGAACTGAAAGATTGGTTTGGTCATATGTTCCATATGCATTTTTCATGATCAATATCTTCGTTTATCTGAAGAAATTTTAAGCCTATTTATCTAATTGACTCTTCTATAGACATTTATTAAATTTGTTCTAATTTTCTTTTGCGATGAAATAAAATAAGGTTTTAAAATATATGAATTACTGACCAAGAGAGGGCGCTAGTATAAAGGCAACGTATGATGGAATTTGAAAGATTTATAAGAAACGTCAGATTTTATTTCAGATATATTCCAAAGCAAAGAAATACTAAATCTTCTCATTAGATAAAACGTTGAAGTTTTGTTCGTTGCTAAGTAACGAAAAACAAAATTTTTCTATGTATGACATCTTGTATTTGTTAACATATTTGTCGATTCTATAACATTAATTTTAATATGATCCAAGCACGATCCGTTCGTCGTCCCTACAGCAATCATACATTAATTAATAATTGGCTAGAAGAACGAGCTGATGTAAAAAACGAACGAATACAAAAACCTCTTCCTTCTCAGGTTGATTCTCGTTATCTCATTCATTCTTGTACATTTTAACATTGATTTGTTTAAAGAATGATCATCATTTTGGTACAACATATGAATGTGCTTATGGTACTATTCGAGGGGATCCACCACGACCTGAAGTGCGTAACCTTGAACGTGAGTCTTTTTATTGAAGATAAATTGACTATTGAAATGAAAATTTCCTCTTAGTTCCTCGTGCTTATGCATTCCCGGGTCATCAACCGGAATTCGATTTTCCTCAAATGAAAACATCAGTTAATACTTATTTAACTGAATATCGTTCTGGCTATTGCCGCAATTGTCAGCGTGCATTGGCACCTGATGATCCAGCATGGCCAACAACAACAAAAGTTTGTTTACATTGTAAAGATCGTACATATACAGTTGATCCAAAACCTGAACCATATACACTCACTGTCGACTATCGTCAAGATCCAGCAGTTAAAAATCGTTGTATCGCTTGTATGGAAATAAATCCCGGAGCTAAATAGATTAGAAGAACAGCTTTGCAAAATTTTATTTTATTTTATTTTATTTTATTTCTAAATAAATCAATTCTTTATATTTATTATTTTAACCATTTTATTTTATAGATAAGGAAAAAAGAAAAACAAAATGGAAACATCAGAACAAGATCTTCTTGCTACGCAAAAGGCCCTCGAAGAAGAGGTGCAAAATAAAGTCAAAGAAGCTGTTATGGATAATTTTCTACGAGTAGGTTTATCTAATCAAATAATATAAATTCTTTCCAAACATAAATTTTTTAAAGGAAAAATTAACACGTGAAGAAAAATTTACGCAAAATAATACATTTAAATTAAATACGCAATGGCTGATGGTAATGAGAGCAGCAAAATCAAAAGAATTAAAAAAAGAAATTGAAATTTTATCACAAACATTCGGACGTATTATTGATCGAAAAGATACCGTCATTAAAGCATCATCGAAAGATATTGAAGAAGCGGAAGAACAATATAATATGTCATTACGAAGTTTTTTTGAAGCTATTGAAAAAATGATTAGTAAGTGAAAATTTCATGGAAATGCTTTTTTCCCTTCAATTTCATACATAGCAATGCACACATCAACCATTGAAAAACTACTTGAACAATATGAAAAAGATGTTGAACAGATAAAATATGAATTTCGTGAAGAACGTGCGAGAATTATTCGTGATCATGATATCTCAAAAACTGAATTGCAGGATATTATCTATAATATGGAAAAAACGTTTTTTGATGCAGAAAAATTAGCTGAACGAAATTTCGAAGAGAATATGGAAGAACTACGTAATAAAGTTTGTAGATTTTAGTCAAAATAACGCTCCTCTGACTATCATCGGCTATTTTTGTTTTCTTCTTTTCAAGTATCGAGAAGATCTACAACAATATCAATTGAATGTTGAAAGTCGTTCAACGTCATTACAAAATGAAATGACAAGCATAACAAATAATTATAAAGAACGAACCAGAGAAAGTAAAGCACAATATCAAGAATATAAAATGAAAGATGAAAAAAATTCTAAAGAAATTCGTGATGCAACAATTTATATTAACAAGATAACTGTAAGTACTGAACAGAAAATATGATCTTACAAAAAACTAACGATTGAAATATTCTAGGAAAAAATTAATGGCGTTAAATCTCAAATCGCAGCTCTCGAAGCCAATCATCAAGCAAGAATGAATAAAGTTGCACAGGTAAATTTAATTAAAAATGTAATTTTGTAGGCAACAAGTAATGAGAATTTTAAATTCATAGTTAAAATAAAGATATCGAAGTATGACTCTTTAAAACAGTAGTGCGAGAAACATTCAAGAGAAATTTATCTAACTCTTATTTGTCAGGAATTCTCTGTTAGTAACACTGAGGAAATTACTCTTTATCATGAATCTGAAAGCTTGACTTTTTGAACATTATTTCCTACGCAGCTACTCTTGAAGATAAATATAGTAGACTACATACCAGAGAAGTTTTAATTTTTTAAATTTATTAGCGCTTCTTTTTTTCTTTTCCTAGGAAAAAGAAAGCATGAAACAGTATTTACTTCAATTAAAGTCTCAATTATTGGACATGCAAGATGAGTTACGTCGACGTTTAATTAAACTTGCTACAGCATGCGATACAGTTGAAAAAAAACTTGAAAAACATGTTAAAACAGCTGAAATTATTTTAATATTCTCTGAAATGTGTCGAAAATTAGAAGCTGAAGAAGAAAAAATTCTACCATTCTATTCATCAACATTGTCTGATGAAGAACGTGCTGAAGTTGAAACAGCATTTTATGAACCGCCATTTGAAGAACTAGCAAAAGTAGGATTTTATTTTCTTCATCAACTTATGGATTATTTTGTGTGTGTGTGTTTTTTTATTATCTAAGGATATGTATACATTTGATTCGCTTGAAATGTTTTGGAAACGATTTAGTAAAGTATCATTAGATAAATTAACTTTAGAAAAGGAACGAAGTATTTTACAATCAGAAAATATGCAATTAAAAATGTTATTAAAACAATATCTTGATGGTATTTCAGTTAATGATGAAATAATGAGTCAAACAAATCCATTAATGATTTTATCATCGAGACGTGTACTGGAGTACGTATGATTAATTTTTATTAATGACATAAAAATAAATATATTTCTTTTGCTTTAAACAGAAGTCAGTCTGCGGGAAAACAGTTATCAAATGCTCGACCAGTTAAAGTTATTATCGAAGCTCAACATGTGAAAAGTGCCTTTTGATATATTTGTATACGTCTCTTTTTCCGTATATACATTTTGTGTTGTATGTCTTTTTGAAAAGTCTTCTTATTTTCTAATATAAACATCATCCTACTGATAAATATAATATTTAATTTTGTTATTATTTGTTTTTGAATGAAAATCTCGAATCAATGGTGCGCTCTAATCTATACTAATAATACAACAAATGAATGTATTTCATACATAAACTGATTGAGTGCTACAGCGAAAATTTTAACGAGACAACACATAGTATCAATATTTTTCCATGAAATAAAAACAGCTAAAATTCTGACAAATATTTTATTAAGCATCGATATGAACAACGATATGAAATGTGTATTGATGCTTCCTACATAAAATTAGGCATCATGAATTTTGTTAACTCTGTTTTTCAATAATGAATATAATCTTTATTGTTATGAATGGAACTTAACTATTGATAACATTTGAGTTTTCGTGTATCTTCAGTCACTTATTGTGTTGCTGTACTCTAAAAAAAAGAATAGGAATCAGTTATGAAATAGTACATTTATTAGTGATGTTACTTTTAATTTTGTTTCATGGACGTCCCTGGATAGACTTCAAGAGCTTTTTGAAATTGCTCGAGTGTACAATTTTTTTTTCTTCTTGCTCAGCATAAAAACTATCAAGATCATGAAATATTTCATCCATAATGGAATGTATGGTTTCGTTGTTCACAACTTTTTTTGAGAGCAAATTTTCTTCTATATCTAGCATGACATCGGTAATGGAAAAGATTCAAGTGCAATTTCATGTATATATTCAATAAGTCTTATTTTATACGGTATCATTGGGCATGGGTTGTAAAATTAGTATTTCTACATTCAAATTCTCGTTTGACATGTGCGATAAGCAGCTATGGGTATTTTCGAGAATTTCGATTCCAATTGGCAATGAACATGTCGGTTGAAAAAAGAAAATTTTAAAAGTATGTCGGGTTCTGCTCTGTGGAAGATTTATACGGCAGTGCTTTCAATATGCCATTGAACTATTTCACAGGATCGAAAATGATGTTCGAATTTATCAAATCACTTTTATTGCCTTTCATTAATAGTATATGTATGTATAGTAATATAAGAAGTGTAACATTACTTCGTTTTCAAGTCGATTCTGGACACTAGCGTAAGTCGCAAACATATTTTTCTTCGTGAATATACAGAACGAATACAGTTAAAGTGCTCTTTTAATATATTATTTTTTCCAATAAAAATTACACTCAAAATAATTATTATCGTCTTAGCTAGGAAACATACGTTGTTGTACATGCGTTACAGACGTTTGAGAAAGAGTGTCCGCATCGATTGTACTCGCACTAAGAGGTGAATTGTGTGGATCCCAATGAATATAGTCTGTTTCGTTAACCCATGCTTGCATAATTTCTTTTCCTTGTGATGGCGTAGCTGATGTGTTCTCTTCTATATAGATAAATATTTTTATTGATAAGCCAATTTGTTTCCCAAAAAATACTTACTGGGTATAAGTTGCGTCTTTTTTCTGGTTGAATTTCCTTTGATAATCGATATATTGCTGGGTTTTTTTGCCATTCTTGGTTTTGGTAATGGTGACTTTCTTTCTTGAAGAAGTGTATACGCTAGAAGACCAAAGTCCACTGATGCTGCTTTTTCTGTAAAAATATGTTTAGAGCAAGCATTTTTCATGCGAACGATTTTTACCTCTAGTTATTTGTTGGTGAGAAGAAACTTTGGAAAATTGTTGCTTATTCGTTTGTTCATCTGTTGCCTATTTTAATCAGAAAAATAAAAAATTACATTTACTGATGTTGCTTAACCTTTTTATCCTTGTCATCTGTAACAAAAGATCAAATATTTATAAAATTGAGGCGTTTAAATGAGTGCTTACCATTCTCATTAGTACTGTTAATAGTATCACGGTGTTTTCTATATTTTGTTGCCTATAAAAAAAACACGATAGATCGTTAACATTCAAGAAAAACGTGATAGTTCACTTTTTTATTCCCATTATGTTCTTTAAAGTTTAAATTTGATTTTTCAGCTAAATCAAGTTTTGGATTTTCGACTAGAAAAATATGAGAATAGATCGTTTTTTCTTCTATCTGGATGAATGTGTTGATTTTACTTATGGGCTCAGATGTTGATATTAACAAAGATTGAAGTACAATTGGAGAATGCTCCTTTGGTATCTTAAATTAAATGGAAAAAAAGTTGATGTGTACAATGAAAAAGCCTTATTGTAGACAAATATTCTTTTTTTGAAAATTATTGTAGATAAATTGTAAATATAAACGATTACCGAAATAGGTCACTTAACTTGAATCGTATATTTATGTGTTTATTTGATTAGTTCTTTGAATTTCGCATAATAGAGATTATACTTACAGTAGTCGATGGTGCACCATCAGCAGTTGGTGTTATTTCTCTTTGAATATATTTTCTTCGACAACTAGTAAAATTTATCATGTTTTTATAAGGTAATTTTGTCTTTTCTAACAAGTATTCAACTTACTTCTCACAGGGACTAGCTTTTCGAACTCGTTCAACAAAAAATTTACTATGTTCATTGATGTGTTGATTTCTTCTACCATATTTAAATTCACAACAATCATTCACCAAACTGTCAATAAATCCTTTAGCATAGAAAGCCAATGAAAGTGGAGATGTTGGTCGACGTTGTGATTTAAATGAAAAGGATTCTATAGACAAAACGAAACAATGTCTAATAATTGGTGTAATTGATATAGTTACCGCCTTCGTTTAAAAGTCCTCTGAAAACAACTACATTTTCGCCAGTGCTGTGCTGTTGCATGACAACAATTTCATCACGGTTAATTTGTTTAGTTTTGTTAGTCGTCTTTAATCCATAAGACATATTTAAATTGCACGTTTGACGTTCCAAAGAAAGTACATATGATTTATCCAACTGAAGAAAAGCGGCCTTGAATAAAAATCGAATAATATCAGCGACTTACTGATTCAATACGATTTTGTTGATCAGAAGATTCTTCTGTATCGTTCTCTGTTTTTAATATTCTTTTGTGAGCAGAAGTCACTCGTGTACGTTGTTTAACCTCATTTTCTGCTTTCTGAAATAAGTCTATTAGAGTGTGATAATGAATCATATTTGATTCTCACCGAAAGATAGCCAGGAGCACTTTTTTCACGGGATTTTTTACGTCCATATGATTGCTTTCGATAGTGTTTATTAATAGCCTTTATGAACGAAAAGAAAAGCACGATCTTCATGATATTGCAGATTTCATTGAGCTCACGTCAAAATTACTATTTACAGCACGTCGTGTAGCAATTTCAAACTGATGGCGACGACCTCGTCGATTATTTTGATCAATTTTTAATGTTCTAAAATCTATATTAATAAGCACTAGAAATGAATCATTAAAATAACAAACTGTAGAAGAATATCTTTCGCTATTGCTTCATGATCTTGTTGTTGACATTTTCGTTGTGCTAGACTACGAATATAGGCATTGGATGCAACTATTTGTCCACGATGATTTATCTAAATATTGAAGCAAAAACATTTGATAGATATTTGGAAAAGAAATGTATGAAGATAATTTTTGAAGTTCTGCAAGAAAAAAATGAACTAAAAATTTTATCAGGTTATTTTATATACCAAACCAGCAAGTTGCAATTGTTGTTGTGCATACGGAGATGTAATTAATGTTTGAAGGCGAAGATCAATCTTGTTTGCATATGATCTATAAAAATTGAACAGGACATTTTTTGAAAATAATTGAATTCTAAACATATCTATATAATATTTACCTTGTTTCGATGCGATCGACCATTGCGTATTTTATTGTATTTTGTTACAGTGTTTTTTTTTCTTCTTATTCGTGTTCCTGTTGATAAGGCATATGAAATGAAAAAATCAAAATTTATTGACTCAACTTCGTAGAAAAGTGAACAGTACAAGAATTAAATGTTTCTTGGCATGTTTTTTTCATAGCTTTTGTCAGAATAGCAAAAGATAACAACAGTTACGTATGTCTTAGTAAAAAATTAGCTGTTTCAACGAGTTTTAGTAAAATAATTTTTTGATTCTGATTTACATGTTCGTCATTCGAGGAGCAAGTAACAGAATACTAAAAAAAATGTGAGCTACCAGTGAAGCATTAGTTATTGAATCAAGAGCAAGCGAAAGAAAAAAAATACTCTATTTGATTGTTTTATTTAAAATAAAAGTAAATAAAAGAAGCTTACAAACATTCACTTCGATACCCTTTTTGTATGAAGGAAAACTGCTCGTTCTTTATTTTCCATCGTATTTTCAATCTTTCTAATCACGTTCAATTTTTTTTCACTTCAAGAATGAAGTTTAATTACTGTCTGTATTCAATGAATGATTACAAGGAAATGAATCATTGAAATTTATTTGATTTCAGTACTCAATGAGATATGAAAATCATTCAAATCAAGTCGAACATTTTTCTTCTATTATATATTTTGGTAGGTTAAATATTAGCATACAAATGTAAATGTTTGTTTAGATGAAAAATACTGTTATTCGGATGTTCCCATGGGATCCTACCGGCTTAATCCGATGATAATACATAAGCTAAATAAAATTTTTAGAGTACCTTAAATTATTCAACCAACTATAGATTCAGAGTTCTTGTGAAAAACTGCATCACATTCTAAGGGAAATGAAGCCTTATTTTTTATGGTTCATGGGTTCTCCATGTTGTGTTCTAGAGACGAGAGTTATAGAAAAAAGCTGATAGAACCATTAACATAAGCTAGAATATTTCTTTTATTAGTTCAATAGAGCAGACCTTCGCAAGATGCGCTAGTCAATCGTTACCATAACTCTCGATTTCTTTGGAAATAATGCTTACAAACATATGGGTATGAATTTTTCTTCATATCCAGTCAATAGATATTCCACTTGTGACGCTGCAATGCGTAGCAATAGTTTAGATTTCTCTGATGAGCCTTACTAAAAGCTCACGAGATTGACTCTGATTGGATAAAAATAAACATGAATACTTACACGAAAACAAAACTGATTTGCTTCTGAAATATTTTTAATTAGAAGATAAATCTATATTGTTGCTATTCTGCATGTTTATTTTACTGCGCTCTCTTTAACGTAGTATCGTTTATTATCTCATAACAATCATACACGAGTATTATATCTCGTGTAAACTCTAATACAAATTTTCTTCAACGAACCCTATACTCAAGCCAAGCTCTTATATTAATGTAGCGTTACTTTTTCCTTTTCGAGAACAGTGCGCTAATTTTGATAAATAACCATGCAGACCAGAAAATACATCGTGGTGTTGATGCATCTGTATCTTTCTGAAAACAGAAAATTACACAAAATAATTGAATAGTCTAACAGCCAAAGTGGCAGAAGCTATAAGTTCCAATAGTTGTGGATAATATACAAATATGAAAAGAATTGATCAACGATATCCAATATCTATATATATACACGTATATAGATATATAGATATTCACGAAAACGGAGTGAGCCATTGCGGAAAAATAAACTTTTCAGGGACTTTCATTCAGAAGTCACACTTGAACAAGGACTGACTATTGCATTTTATAAAGCAAATTCCACAGTATCCCTCTAGTAAGGAGAATATTCTAACTAATTCCAATTTTCGTCTTTAGCATATTACATAAAGAATCTCTCGATTGGAGACAAACTATTATTTTCCAAAGGTTCTGATGGCTGTTTCACGATAAACCCAAAGCTATAGTTGACTTTATGATTCGAGTGAAGAAATGCGGCATTATAATCGATATTTTTCTCAAATCTTACTTTTAATCATTGCAAAATGACTAAAAATGTACGTATAGCATTGTGGCTTTGCATTTTCTCGAAAAAAATATTTCAATGTGGAAAATGTGTTACCAAAGGTGATCGTTCAATTCGTCGCATATATAGGAGAGGATACATTAATTGAATTAAGATATTTAGTGTAGAATGTTATTTAATTAATCACTCTGACAAATGTTTTTCTTCAGAGAATAATGGCTCTTTCTTGACAAATACTTTTTCTAACAATAGAGATTTGAATCCACAAGCTTTTTAAAATTAAAATAACTAAAGTTTAAATGACAAAAACTCAACGGAATTGAATTAAATTGAATTAAATTTTTTCTACTATCAAAAATTAAAATTATATGGAAATAATGTTTTTTATTCAATAATTCGTAATGATGCAAATTAGTTATCGTTATTTGGAAAAATACGACTTAACCAGTCACACATAAGAAAAATAAGAAAATCTGGTATTGGCGTTACACATGTGTTGACAAAAATCATAATTTTTCAACAAATCATACATGATTCCTGAAATCCAATCTTCTGTATTCCAGAGATAATCGACAACATTTATTTCTTTAACACAATTTGTAGACGAAACCCTACGTCTATTTGTAGAAAAAGTAAAAGAAATAATTTGAAATACTTTCCATAAAGTCTAACCCAACCCTGATCAACTTTTCTTAAAATTCTTCCCAATTTAAATTGCAACAATTTTAACTTTAATTTTAAACTTTCAATTCTAATTTTTATGATGGTTTAAAAATTTATTCCTCCATCCAATAATTCTTTTAAATTTCAATCTTCGGAGCATAAACGTGAAGCATATTTTGAAAATGTTTGGACCACTTTATCCACTAATCGAGTATCTTTACGTATCACAGAAATCTGTCCCAGACAGAGATGGGCAGCTCCGACTCCGGAGCGGCCGCTCATTGGAGCTAGCTCCGCTCCATGGAGCGCCCACGGAAAAATTTTTCAACCAAAACCACGGTTATTGGCGGTTTACCATTTGCGACTCTCAGCGGTTATTAAGAACCGCGAAAGTCAGACCGTTTATTAGGTTTTTCCACACCGCCCGAAACCGCGGTATCCTCAAACTGCAGTTATTAACGATTTTTGAAAAAAATGAATTCATCATATAATGGTATATTTTACCTGGCATCTATGCGGTAATCCTTGATTTTCCATGTTCGCGACATATCTTCGATCTCAATGCAGCGATTGAATACCGCGGTCAACT